>JZLH01S0015915.1:1199-28146 GCA_001188425.1 Eucidaris tribuloides | reverse complement strand
CAAAGAGAAAAGATAATTCTTCTGAAGTCACAATAATCCTGTAAGTTATTATTTTGAATACAATATCAACAGATTTTCAAAAAAAAGGGAAATATTTTCTCTACAGTTTACCAGAAATCTTACAAATAAAAATCTCAAATTGTAACGAAAGGATATGCATGGTCAGCTTAACCTGTGCCGTGTAGAGACTGGGGTGCTCTGCTCTTCGTACTGATTGGACCTTGACAACGTTACCATGGATACTTCATAATCAGTGGAGCTGGTGAGTCCCTCAAATGTGTAACTAGGAACCAGTGAGGCTACTCTGACCACAGTGATGTCGGCTTGTCCCATAGTACGTAGCGTAATGCTGTAATGGGTGACCGTCCCCATTGCTTCCTGCCACTGAATAGTGATGGAATCTGAGGTGGCAGTTGCCGTCAGTGAGGTGGGTGGGGCTGGAACTGTAGTAAAATGAAATCCAAAAAATTATTAAGAGGTCTAGTTGTAGTTCAGGAAAACAAAGTGGAGATACTAGGGCTGTAACGATGCGTTAAATGAGATAAATGTTTAACGTAATAAAAAAAAATGATTAATCATTTAAAGGGCTGTAACATTGCATTATATGAGATAAACAATGAAATGTTATCGAAAAAATCTGATAATCATTTAAACATGCGATAAGATAAAGAGCAAGATATCACCATTGCAATGCAGTTTTCCACCGAGTACTACTAGCAACTAACATTATGTCAAGACATGGTACATCCCAAGGCACATTGAGAAGACATCAATTATAAACAATCCATACAAAAAGTCTCCTCTTAAAGTTATACATACAAACTCACCACACATTTACTTTGATACTCTGAAGATATCATTAATGCATATAAATTGTGGAATTTATACAAAAAGTAACCAAATTTCTCTTTTCAGGTCAAATAACAGTCGGCCTGCTGATGTTTACTTCTGCACTATGTACGGAATGTACAACATTTAACTCCACAGTGGGCTGGCCAAATGTACTTGTGAGACTAAGTGCATTGCATGCTACCATATCTGACCCCGTTTTATTAAAATCTGATTACTAGTTCTTAAGTTACTGCAGTAACAAGAACCAGTAATGACCAGAAACAGACAAACGAACTACCCGAAAACATAATGCCACTAGCACCTTCGGTACGGAGGCATGAAAAAGACTTACTAGTTTGGACATTCTGTGTAGTACTGGCAGTTGAGAGGCCCTGTGTAGTTAAAGTGACCGGGTACAATGTCCCTGGTACTAGAGATGAGAAAACAAATTGTTGGTTCTGTCTGACTCCAGTGACAATGGGGGAAGAACCAGCTGTCGCCGTGTAAGTTGAAGCACCAACAACATTGGCAAACTTGATGGTGATGGCGGTCATCGTTTTCTCAAACACATAAAAACTAGCTGGCGCTCCAGATTCTGATAGAGATAGACATTTTAGAATATAACATTACTGCATATTACATGTAAAAAGCATTGCGATTGTACATGTATTTATCAAAAGAGGAAATATGTCTGAAGAAACATTTTATCCACAATAATTAATGTGTAGGTATTAAAACTCTGAACGTTTTTTATTTGTTCTGTTTTGTTTTTTGTTTTTTATTGATTAAATGCATCTACATCATTAAAAAAAAAAATCAACTTGCAATTACATATTTATATACTGTGTGCATTCATATGAATTTTATACA
Source organism: Eucidaris tribuloides (assembly GCA_001188425.1). Taxonomy (NCBI): domain Eukaryota; kingdom Metazoa; phylum Echinodermata; class Echinoidea; order Cidaroida; family Cidaridae; genus Eucidaris; species Eucidaris tribuloides. The sequence continues at coordinate 26,445 of JZLH01S0015915.1, read as the reverse complement.
AAGTAAACTGGACTAAATCTAACAAAATAATCCAGATGATTTTTTCTTCATATTAATCTAAAATGAATAGCATTGCTTGGTTATAACAATTTGCTAGATAATATATACTTTTGTGAATTGTTGCCTCCCAACTTTTGCATTAGTCATAGTTCTGTCCACTGAATATGAGTCGTCAGTCAACTGCAAATTTCATCAGATTAATTGTGCTGTTCCTCCCTTTTCATTTACAAATATTAATTTGCCAAATTAAAATCCATACTTCCAAAATGTATATTTTCAGAGAAAATATATGTACGTTTCAAGTTAATGTTTCAAACATGATACCAAATAGAAATGTGTGCTAATACATCACATTGGATACAGTAGTTATGGTTTCGGCGACTGATTTACTGAAACGTGCGTGTTCATTTGACAAATGTTTTGTACATTAATGGTGTACGTGATACCAGGGGATAGGCGCCTATCAATGTCAGTTTGCGTTGTTGAGCTGTCTGCGATGATGGGTGAGGACTGATCACCGTCATCAGCAACGGAGTTAGCACCACTGTACGAGATTCGGAAACCGTCAAAGAGTCCACTCGGAGCCGTGTACGTCACCCTGATGGTGCTAATCCGTGGATCGATCAGAGAAACGGTGACATCTACAGGAGGTGATGGGTCTACAAAATGGGAAGCAAACACAGATTCTTTAATCCTGTGGGACCAACAGATAATGTAATAAGTTTCTGTTGGACCCAATAGAAAATGTTCTATTGGTTTCAGTTGGACCTACAGAAATTATTTATGGGTTTCTGAGGGACCTACAGAAATTTTCTATGGGTTTCCATGGGACCACTACAAATTTCCTATATGTTTCTGTTGAACCAACATAAATTTTTTATGGGTTTTTCATTGGACTTACAGAAATTTCCTATATGTTTCTGTTGAACCAATAGATATTTTCTATTGGGTTTCTGTTGGAACTGGACTAATAGAAATTTTCTTTGGGTTTCTGTTGGACTAACAGAAATTTCCTATATGTTTCTAATGGACAAATAGACAAATCCTATCTCTGTTGGAACTAGACTAATACAAATTTCTTTAGGTTTCTGTTGGACCAACACAAATTTCCTATATATTTCTATTGGACAAATAGAAAAATCTTATCTCTGTTGGAACTGGACTAATAGAAATTTTCTTTGAATTTCTGTTGGACCAACAGAAATTTCCTATATGTTTCTGTTGAACAAGCAGAAAAATCCTATCTCTGTTGGACCAATAAAAAATCTGTGGATTTCTATTGGACCAACATAAAGTTTCTATGGGTTTTGGTTGGATCAATCTCATTTTCTGTGTGTTTTCACAGGACCAATATACACTTTCTGTGGTTTTCTGTTGAAACAATAAAAAATTTCCATAGATTTCTGTGGGACCAATAAAAAAATTCTGTGTGTTTCTGTTGCAACATTAGGAATTTATTTTTCTATAGGTTTCTTTTGGACCTATAGAATTTTCTAGTTGATCCAGTAAAAATTTCCTATGGGTTTCTGTCGGACCAATAAATATTTTCTATGCTTTTCCAGCAGACCAATATACCACTTTCCCTATTGAAACCAATAGACCTGTTGGTTTCTGTTGGTCCATTAGCCTACTGGCTATTCTTGAAAATTTGACCTGGCCAATGCAGGCTCTTTGGCATAATATTACAGCAATGAAAGATTCCTGAAGGAAAGTTGTATTGCAGATTTGCTGACACTTAGAACCCAATAGACCAAAGGAGCAATAGATGAAAGGTTTGATACACCAAAAATACTGAGCATTTGTCACTCATGAACTAAAGAGGCTCTCATGCTCCTCAAAGTATCACAAATGCAGACCCCGAGCAGCATAATTTGTGGTATCAATTTCCACCTCTAAATATTGTGAAGGGCACTGGGTGAGGCTGAAATAGTACTCCTTTATTATCAACAAAGTTGAAACTTAAGCTGTAAAAGTACTCCCTTTTCTCTCAAAAATGTTGTCAATGCCATAGGGTCAAATTCCGATCCTTTTTTAATCTTAATTTTCATTTTTATATGCAAGTTGAGATTCATGTCCAGTTTACTATAGGCCAGCAAGACCGATTGACTAAAATTTACAAATAAAGTAGACACAAACACACACACTAATGGTTGCATAGTTTCAGTCCAGCCTCCCCCTCCTCCTACTCCCCCCCCCCCCTAAAATCAAGCAATATTCACAGTGACCCCCTTCAGGCTGTCAACTTACTTGTATAATATGTAATCATATCAACGACAACTCCAGTACGTGTAATAGTAACTGTGTATTGCTGTCCCTCCGTCAGATCAGATAGGGTGAATGTGGTGCCCCCAGCTTGGTTTCCTGAGGTGAATGTACCATCGGCTGGTGAGTAGGATACACTGTCAGTTGCTTGAGTTCCAGAGAAAGTAGCGAATGTTGATCCAATACTAAGCACAGTGATGATTGCAGGAGCTGCAAGAATAACATGCAGAATACGCATTGAGAGATACTATAAACTAGAGTATTAGTCGATAATGGAAAATCTTCCATCAGATTTCCTTATTTCTTGGTTTCCACGTAAAAGCATTTGCAACTTAAAAACATGTCACCCCAAATGCATCAATTGTAAGATTGAACCAATTTAAACTGGTATAATATTCCGTTGTTGTCCTGGTGTCACAGCATTCAAAATTAACATTGTTCCACACAAACATTTCTGTGTAAGTACTTTGTCCACATGATGATTTGCATCAAATGTTGTTACAAAAGGAGACAGCTAATATTCTAGCCTACTCTTTTCAACTACTTTGTTCTGTACTCGAGGGTCCTGTTCAGTTATATAACAAGTTATTCATAGATGGTTTTATACAGCTTTGTTCAGATTATAGTCGTCTGAATTTTACACTCTGCCCGTAAAAAGTTTTGAACTCTGGGGCTTTTCACTTTTCTGTTGTTTTCCTTCCTACAAATCTAATGAGATCTGCTGTTTTTGTTACCTACAGTTTAACTGAATCACATTTCCACACTAAAATTTAATCAGATCATCGGTGACCCATGTTACATCAAAATATAATAAGTTGTATTCAAGTTATGCCAGTAACAAGCTCAAATCAAACAGGTATGAGGTCTCATGGCCTTTAACCCTGAAAGGACCGGGCTATTTCGGAAGTGTTGAGGACTGGGGGGGGGGGGGGCATGATGGCCCCTCCCTTCTAATCTCGGGCATGGAGCGCACAACTGCACTGGCATGCAGGTTCCTTTCAACATAAACTCTAAGTCTGTGTAGTAATTTTTGGGAAAAAAAACAATCTCTAATTAATATGAATTAATGATGCAAATTTATGCATGAAAAAACATGATTAACATATAAAAACACTCAATTTCACTTGAAATATTGTAATTTTTTGCAGAAGTGATCTTTGCGACCTTAATTAGTTTTCATCATTCAAAATTGCAAATGTCAGTTATTTTCCTTGTTTTTCGAATTTCTTGGCATTTCTTTGTTTTTGTAAAGTTTGTTTTTCATTGTTTTTTTTCCAAGAAATTTATTGCAGACCATTTAAAAACCAAAATTAGCTGAAATTAATTAGGAAGGTCAATACAACAGAAAATTATGACCTTGACTTCGTACACAAATCGCATAAATGAGCCATTTTACGGCCATTTTTGGCTTGACATTGAGAAAACTCATGGGGCGTCGCGATGCTGTACCCATTTTTCTCGAATTTGGTCTCGAAAGTTGCACAAGACCTCAGAGAAAAAAGTCATAGAATTGCACGGTATTACCATTGTGCATTTGAAAATTGTGAAAAACATCAAGGGGGGGGGGGATCATGGCCATCGGGGTCCCCCCCCCCCAGTCCTTTTAGGGTTAAACTTTCAAAGTTAAGAAATCTAATCAATTCATCAGTGCCTCATAGTACATATTTGATTCGAGTTACATCAAAATCTGAACAGCTGTTCTCAAGTTACTAAGGTCATGAGCTCAAATCAGTTATATTATGAGGCCTAGTGACTTTTGACCTTTCAACTACAAAATGTTATCACTTTATTGGTGCCACATACATGTAGTACACACTTGATCCCAAGTTCTATCAAAATACGAATAGCCATTCTCAACTTGTCATGGTAACGAGAACCGGTAACAAACAGATAGACGGACAACCCATAAACAAAATGCTGGGAGGAGTAATAGTCTGACTTACATCAAATGAATATTATTTTAATGAAAAATTTCCCAACCCTGGTTTTGATTAAAACAAACTGACTGCGTAGAATCATTATTCAACAAAATTCGTTTTTAATAACATACGTGCACACAGGCAGGCTTACTTACGTGTGGTAAATACACCAGTCTGTTCTCCACTCCTGGTGGTTATTGTTTGTTGTGTTGCCGTGGCAACAACACTCACAGTGTACATGGTGTTTGGTGTCAGATCTGTCACTGCCAGATCCGAGTTTGGGCTCATGAAAACCTGTGTTGCACCATCTCCACCTGGCCAGACATCAAAATGAATAAATAAATAAATAAAAAGAGGAAGAAGAATACAGGTACCAACAATAATAACAATAATTTCAATTATAATAATAAAGTAAGAAGAAGAAGAAGAATTGATGATGAATTACAAGAACAATAATAGTAGGAATTCACATGCTGAAACACTGTTGTTTAACACTCTTTATAGCATCCCTCAACTCTACAAAAATCTCCGAGATCACGAAAACATGCACAAGCAAAAAGCAAAGAAGCACTTAAGAAGAGGTATCAATTTGATAACTCATTGGTGATCATAATCATTCCAAAGAGTCTTTACAGAAGAGTGAAACACCAAAGTCATAGATTGAGAGCATTTGGCCAACTTGGATCAAAAAGGTAACAATGTGAATCCTAACGTAGTGGGATGACCATTAAACAATGTGTTCGGACATCACTATTGCTTTTCACACAAAAACTTTCACCATGTTGTAACCTATCAAAAACTATCTTTGTCTATTAGAACTGTTCATTCCACTATTTCCCAAACTGGTTAACCTATCAATAAAAGCAATATTTGAACCTCTTTCTCTGAACAAGAGTGTCGCTGGGGCGAGCACATAATACGCCCGCCTGTAACGCAGAAAATGCAAAATGTCATCGTGAACCTAGCTAGAGTTAAGTTAAAATGAAGTATATCGCGTTTACAAGGACTTACAAGGCTAAATGAATAAGCAGTGCACGTGACCTTGACTTGACCTTTTGCACCTCAAATCCAATAGGCTTCTGGATCCATGTAGGTATCGATAACACGCAAATTAGTATGAGCCTAGCTTAAGTTAAACTGAAGTTATCGTGGGTTTTTACAAGGGACTTCACAAGGTGTAAGAGAAAACAGGTCACTGATGACCTTGACTTGACCTTTTACCTCAAAATCAATGGCATCCGGGATCCATGCTATATCATACACACTAAATTCTATGAGCTAGGATTAAGTTTAAACTGAAGTTATCGTGTTACAGAGATTCAAGGTAATTGAAACAGGTTCACTGTGCTTGACCTATGACTTTTGAACCTAAAATCATGGTCTCCCTGATCGCTGCTAATCATTACACACCAACATTATTGTGAGGCTTAGGTTATGTTAAACTGAGTTATCGATTTAGCATAGGAAAGAAAGTGACGGACAGACAGACAGACGACAGAAGACAGACCGAGGACACGAGCGTTGATACCATATTACGTCCGTAGCGGGCCGTATAAAAAGATGATCCTTATCTTGAAATAGGCCTGGCCAACATGCAACGTCCACATAAAATATAATAATTTTTCCTTACATCATGCTAACTGGTTTAAGTAGTTGTGATGATAAGTGGAATTACATCTCTTTGCCATTACTTTGACAAACCAGTTTTGGATTCAGTCGGTAACCTTTGACAGCACAACTTGCAAGGCTATCAAATACGGAGCATTAATAAAGAAGTTAGTTGCCCACTTATTTCACTAACTGTCAACATAGTGCGTTTTTCGTATGAGTCCACAGTTACAAATGACACTAAAGGGTTGGCCTCTCCACCCCCCCCCCCCCCCCCGCCCCATTTTATCAAAGTACTAAATTATAGGAATTAAGTGTTTTTGAAATTGTTGCCGCCCCAAGATTTTCACTGGGTGACTTTATGGCTGCTTATTTGGAATTTGGCTGGGACAATTTTTTTGTTGGTTGCAAATTTCTCTGGCCAACACCCCCCCCCACCCTATACACACACACACACACACACTGAGAGACTTTTCCGCTGCTTATTTGGCTGGCAAAATTTTCCTCAACAGATTTCGCCCTCCCCCTTAATATTTTACCCTGGTGACGCCCCCGATGACACTACATGTAAGAATCCATTGTTTGATAGTCATCCCATGACTTTAGGCTAAATGTTTAGGCTGTAGTTCTCATAACCCACAATTATTCATAGCAATATAAACAGAACCTTCAGAGATACTTACTGATTGACACCTCATAGACACTGGCACCTGTTGAGGGTCCCCATGATAGTTGGACATTCCTTGGTAACAGCTGAGAGGTGGAGATAGGACCAGGCAAAGATGGGTCTGAAATAGAAACACAAATCACAGCATTTATTACAGTTGGGACCTCATCCAGCATCACGATACCCTCAGGCCCTGCCCCCGCACTGGACAAGTTAAGATGACTTCACAGATGAGTTTGCCATCCAATATTTGAGCGCTAGACAAATTTAGATAATGTGTTCACTGCATCTTCAAATATTTAGGCATCACCATGAAACATACCCAAATACCTGAACATGGGTAAAAGACCTGACTTCAGACTGGGGATTATGGATAAAGGGGGGATATGAGCAAAGGGAGGAGTATGGGTAAGGGTTACCTCGATGGCCCGCACGCGTGTCGCGTGCGGGCCTTGTGGAAACGAGTTTCCGTCTATTGTACCGTATTGGAGTATAACAGTTGTGAACTGACTTCCCGTAAATGACCACACTCACCACTCTAAAATTAAATCACTCCACCCAAAAATGTACTCTACCTCTTTTCGATAACAAATGTTGTTACAATATAAGCATCTTCTTCCAAAAGGAGAGAGATTTTTCTGTGACGTCTCGTTGTTTATTACCAACACATTTGCCATGTTTTTCCGAAGATATGAGTGTAATGCCCATGCGCAAACTGCGTTGGCTAGCTGCGGTACAGGCCGCTAGTCACCGCACCGCTGCGTCGGTCGGCGACAGGATGTAGGATCGGACGTCTCCGTCATGCGGCGCGCGGTGTATAACGGCCTTCAGTAGGCTAGAGACTGGGCAGAGACGAAACGCAGATAAAATGTCGCGATTTGGAGATGTGGTAAGTTTTGAATTTCGATTGTTTGACTAAGGATAATAACAGGTATGTACATTAACAAATTTACCTGTTTTAATGTGAGAATGGGTAGAATTGGTAGTGATTCAAACGGGGAGGAAATTGGTCGTTTGTGCGATTTAGAATGTGGCTATTAGTTTCCGACTCGCACGCAGCATGCATGCGAGTCGGTCGCGGTTAGGGTAAGGAATGGAGCACAGACAAGGAGAGAAGGAGGGAAATGGAGGTGGAAGTACAGACAGAGAAGGAATACCGATGATATTAGGGGGAGTATAGATAATGGAGGAGTACAGACGGGAGATAAGTACAGACCGGGTGGGAATATTGGGGAAGAGTAAGAACAGGGGTAGAGTGAACGGGAGGGGGGGGTCCCAGTTCACAACATGGGAAGTAAGGAAGGACAGCTAGGAGTACAAGTACAGACAGGAAGAATAGGGTGTTTTCGCAAACTCAACGCGGACGTAGAATCTGCGGTCCGTGTGCAAAACTCGAGCGGTTACTATAGTAACAGCGGGCTAACCGCTGTTGGGTTCAAATCTACGACGGGCCTTCGCTAAATTTTCGTCCGTGCACAGCAAGAACGCAGAATGGGATCCATCGAGTCAACAACCAATCAGCGCGCTAATAGCAAGATAAACATCCGGCTTATCATCATCACACACGCATGCTCGAACCCGATATCAAGGAAATAAAAGTTGATTTAGTTTTGTATCTTTCATTCATTCCTTTTACTTGTGTTTCTTTTCTGTAATTCGTTCATTCTTTTTATTTCATTCTCTCTGTATTTCTTTCTTTTTCTTTCTTTTTTTTCTATCTCTCTATCTTTCTTTTCTTTATTACTTTCTGTCTATCTTTCATTCATTCTTTTTCTTTTTCTTTATTACTTTCTATCTTAAGTTTCATTCATTCTTTTTCTTTTATTTTTTCTTTCTTTTTCAGCTTTCTTCCTAGTTTTCCATCTTTCGTTCATTCTATTTCTCTCATTCACTCTATCTTTCTTTTTCTATATTATTTCTTTTTTCTATCTTTCATTCATTTTTCTTTCATTGTCTCTTTCTTTTTCTTTATTACTTTCTTTTATCTATCTTTTATTCATTCTTTTTCTTTCATTCTCTCTATTTTTCTTTTTCTTTATTACTCTCTATCTTTCGTTCACTCTTTTTCTTTTATCTTTCATTCTCTTTCTTTTTCTATATTATTTCTTTTATCTATCTTTCGTTCATTCTTTTTCTTTTATCTTTCATTCTATCTTATTTTTCTTATTTTTCTTCTTTATTTCTAGTTGTCTATCTTTCATTCATTCTTTTTCTTTCATTCTCACTCTCTTTTTCTTTATTACTTCTTTTTAATGTTTCCTTCATTCTTTTCCGTTGTCTTCTTTCTTTTATTTCTTTTGACTTTCTGTACTTCTTATATTTCTCCATTCTTTCCGTCTGTCTTTCTTTTATTTCTCTTATTGTATCTTCCTTCCTTCCCGTTACTTTTGGTCTCTACCTCCATTCGCCATGTTGAAAGTCGCGGGATCAACCACGGGATCTCTAGCAGTGACGTCATACTTGTTGTTGTTGTTGGTTTTATTGGCGTTTTGCATTCTTTAAAGAATATTTACGCCAAAAGTTGCTATAAAGCTTTTTGCTTTATTTTCAAATTAAACTTCAATACTTTATTTTATTAAAAATTTGTTTGATTTTGGTATGAAATAGAATAAAACGAAAACAAAATTCGTAATTTCATGAGAATCTCGACCAGCTATCAAAATGGCCTTTGAGACTGCTTGATGTAAAATTCTTTATTATCTGACCAACCCGGCTCTCGGCACGCTTAGAAAAAAGCAGCCTAGGCCACTCAAATATCCAGCACAAAGGTGTTCGACGCTTGCCGTTAGAGGGCCTCATCCCGGAAAACAAAAAAGACAAAAAGAAGGACTTTAGTGTCCATAAAAATAACGTCAGCAGACAAATAGGGCTTTGTGATGTGCAGGTTATATATTAGCGGAAAATGATGAGAGTTAGTTACACATGTCAAGTGCAGAGAAAACTGCACTATTATGATATTAAGTTGTACAAATTCTTGACATTTATGTTACTGATCAATATAGTCATTCTTGTCATATATTTCATTCAAAAATGTTCAGAAATCCCCAATCACAAGGGAAAGGGTATATTTCTTTCACTATTTAAAATATACATACTATACCAGAAATAATCATCAATGGATAAACAAATGACAAATAATCTTGATTATCATGCAAAGTCATCCATGGGTCACTGTAGGCCTATATAAATTACAACTATTACAACTCTGAAAGTCTGACTAGAGTCTTTGTGTTCTAGTCACAAAGTCTACGAGCGCCTTCTGGTGGACTGGATTTGATGACTTTAGTAAGATGAAAATATCGCTTATTTGTGTAAAATATTTTGTTTCAACTAACATCATTGTTCGCTCTATTAAATATATTGGACATTCCATCAGAAAATGTAGAACTGTTTCTGGGTGACCACAGTTTGAGCAAAGCCCTGTGTCATGTTGATTCCACTTTTTCAGATCTTCATTTAGTCCTATATTGCCCATTCTTAGGCAATGCAAGACTGATTCACTTGATCTGTTTCTTAGAACACAATGATACGTATCTGACACACGTTTCTGTATATGTTTTCAAGGCAAGGTTCACCCTGACATCAAGTTGGTTTTAATCAAAGCTGAACAATGAGCAAAATATATTAATGAAAGTTTGGCGAAAATCCACCAACGAATAACAGAGTTATGAAGTTTCAAAGTTTTAAATTTGTGACGTCACATGCGAGCAGCTCCCCATTTGCCATGTAATATAAATTTCATAAATTGCAATTTTTTTAATAGTTCATGATAACTGAATGGGCTTTTTGCCTAGGTACATGTGTGGAATAATGTTTCTGATAATATATTGAATGCACAGGTAAAATCATTTTCAAATTTCTGAGAAAATAAAACTTTTACGGAATGTATATCACATGACATATGGGGAGCTGCTCGCACGTGACGTCACAAATTAAAAAGTTTAAACTTCCATAACTCTGTTATTCTTTGGTGGATTTTCGTCAAACTTTCATTAATATGTTTCTCTCACTGTTCTGCTTTTATTAAAACCAACTTGATGTCAGGGTGAACCTTGCCTTTAAGGGGGAATCTGTCTCTTCCCATTTTGTAGTATAATGGGATGTAAGTACACTATTCAATTCACAATGATTTTATTATGAATTTCCACTTGTTTTTTTTTCAAAGCGAGTTTCGCAGCTTTATCAGCTTCTTCATTACCTGATTAGTATGTTCGTCCGTGTACACCAAATTTGCGAAACTACTTATAAACGTGAATTGTTGGAGCGCGACGGACGCAAGCCCCCATCACTCCTGCGTCGTTGAAAGCCACGTACGTCGTTGAGCGAAAACACGCTAATACCAACAAGGGGGAAGTATAGACAAGGGAGTGTGGTGGGGGGGGGGAAGTCTACAACAGGAGGAATAAGGACAGGGAGGAGTATGCACGGGGAGAAGTATCAAGTATGGATGGGAGAGGATAACAGACAGTGGAGCACTACAGACCCAAAGAGTTAAACTATACATTTTCTGACATAATTCAAACAGGACTTGCTCAACTTTATTTTGACTTTAATTGACTGATTTTAATCAGAGCCAATATGACTCAAAGATAATTCAGCCCAAAATAAATTTAAAATTCAAATTTTAGTAGAATGGTAGTGTCACGATGTACCAACTCACCCTCAGCCTCACAATGCAAATGTGCATGAGCAAAGTAGTGAGTTGTCAAAATGCAAGGCTTTCACTCTTAATGTGCCGCAGAAATGACAGCTCTATTGACATTGTATGCACTGTGTGGTGCATTTTTGCGACTTTGACATGTTAAGAATTAATAATAACAAACTGGATACTCACTGCGATGTAATACTTAGTACATTTTTCATTTGTCTCCAAAGATCGCAACTGCTGATCTATAATTTTAACAAAATGTCAATTAAAATTATAGATCAGCAGTTGCAAACTTAAAATACAGATAGAGACAAATGAAAAATTGATTACATCACATTTTCACCTCTCTGAATAATCCCTTTCATTCATTTAATAATAATGGATACTCACTGGTTTGCACAACTGCAGGAACAGCAGAGGTACCACCACCTTGGAGATCAGTGGTTATGGTGATCGTGTATGATGTGCCCGAGCTCAGGCCGGTAAAAGATGCAAAGCGTCGCTCTGATGCTGGAATAGCGCTGGGACCTGCACCTGTTGGGCTGATGACTGCCGTGTATGAAAGTGCATTGGCCACTGGACTCCACGTCACACTGATTTCATTATCGCTAATTGTTTTGACAGAAATCGCCCCAGAACTACCAGAATCTTCAAGGAAAAAACAAACAAAGAGAAAACTGTGTTTTAACACTGAGTCTTAGGGCTAGGCTGGGCAAGGGAGGCAATTATAACTCCATGCTGTTTATTTTTTTAGAATGTCACAACTGCTAAGATTTGGACAATATGGCTTCATGATTTTTTTCTCCCATCCTTCCTGCACATTAAGATGCCAAATACATGGTATGGTACTAGTGTTCCGTTACAATTTGCTGTCATGTGTCAGTCAAATTTGGCAAATTCTACATTATTCTGTGTGCTTCTCTCTGGCATTATAAGTTGTTCAAGAAACAAAGAAATATATACATAAGAAATTCCCCAAGAAATAAACAATATAAGTATTTCCACGTTTCCACTTTTTTATTAGAGCTGTAATTGACTTAATTGTGTTTGATCCCAAAATGAACATTGGTGCCATAATTAACAATTACTGACAAACAAAAAAATGAGCACAAATTTCTATAACATAAACTACTCTATGGCAGTGAGTGCACTATCACCAAAATTCCTTACCTGTAGTAAACATTGCACTCTGTGGCGTACTTTCCAAGCTGCCAGAAACAGTTGTTACTGTTACCGTGTAGGTGTTGCTAGGGTCAAGTCCCTCTATGGAGGTGGAGAGTCCAGTTATGCGTGATGGTGAAGGGGTGGACCCATAAAAGGGGCTATACTCTACGATGTAAGCATCTGCTTGGCCAGAGGGCTGAGACCAGGTGACATTGATTGTTGTTTCATCAACTGTTCCCTGGATTCCTGTGACCGGACTTGGATCTGTTAAAAAACAAACAAACAGGTGAAACAAAATTGTTCTCTCATTCATGCATTCAATCATTTTTTTTTTCTTGGTTAAAAGCAGCAGGGAAGAGGGGCAGTGCCACAGGGGGCAGCAGGGAGGCAGTCATCCCTACTGTTTTTAAAGTAATGAAAATCAGGGGGGGGGGGCTTTTTTATTGTCGAGTTGGAAATTCCTGTCGACCCCCGCTAAGATTTTACCCTGGCGCCGCCCCTGGCAGGGATAGTCCATAGAGCCTTACAAATGGCTTATTTCAATGGCTGTTGAACTCTGTTGAGTTCAGCTGGTGAAACTACATTTGATGTCTGGAATCCATGCTACCTAAAATATACAAAACTTGAGCAAATGGCTCATACTAAAATGATTCATACTTATATTTCGACCACTAATGGATTGTATGAATCACAAATTAATTTGAACATTGTATTTTTATGCACATCTCTTTCCTTTAAACTAGTCAAACAGTTATGGCATACAAATGGAGAATGAAATTGTTAACCCCTCTGGGGGAATAGGCTTGTACAGAAGACCAGTACATTGCACACTCGGATATGCAGGCTTCTACACCAGTAGAAGCTCAGAAAACAGAATAAACTCTTCCGTCAAACTTATCACTGAGGTTATCACTTAATACCTACTTCTAAAGTGTACATGATTTTAATTTTATAAATCTTATAAATAAAAAATGAATATACTGGTGTAGACTTTTTGTAAGAAAGTGTAAATGCATACATTTTATATTCCTATCACAGTCATCTAAGTGAAAATCACATTACCTGTCATTAAACTACACTGTTGTATAGCATCGAGGACAAAGGATTAAGTGGTGAGTTACCTGTTTGGAATGTTGCACCTGATAATACTTCAGCAGTAGCCCCATTGACAAGGTAAAGTTGAACATTGTATGTTTGGCCAGGGGTCAGTCCTGTGATTTGATATGTGGTCGCACTCGCAGCCAATGGAACAATTTGGAACTGACTGGAACCATCAACTGCATAACGAATCTGAAGAGCCGTGTGGGAGCCCGTCACAGTGACCCATGAGATGGTTAATGTTGTAGTTGTGTTTTCCGACACGAAAATGTCCACTGAAAGAATTAAGTAAAGAGTACAATGTTAAGATGAGTTAGGAAGATGTATTGAATAGTGAATTACACCATAAAATCTTTATTCTAAAAATAAATACTGCTCCAAAAAAATGGAAAAGTTTAAACAAAATCAATAATAATGATAATAATAATAATAAGAAGAAGAATTATAACAATCATAATAATAATAATTATTGTTAGAAATAGTAGTAGTAGTAGTAGTAGTAGTAGTAATAGTAATAGTAGTAGAGTAGTAGTAGTACATGTAGTACAAGTAGCAGTAGCACTAGTACACTAGTAGTATTAATAGCTGAAAAAGTAGAAGTAGTGGTAGGATAAGTAGAGGCATGGTTTGTTAACCATGACAGATCATGATTACCCAGGTACAGTAAATACACACTTATATTAGTTGTTCTATTTATATTTAACCATTACTAGCACTAAAGACACTTGCAGGGATTGAAATGTACTTGTCCATCTTTGTATATTACAGTTTTCTTTCAAGATGTACCTGTTTTGTTATTACATTTCAAATGTTCTGCCATTAACACAGACACAAACTATTACAACTAATGTTTGGGCCTACATTGAAAAATAAATTTTTCAGTCCGGCATAACACTTTACTAATCACCAAACTTTCTGAGCATCTTTATTCTTCATTACGGTGCAAGACAATCAAAGAAAGTAATTAAAATGACAATGTGATACCTCTTTATTTGTAATAAACCTCAGTAACAAACTTACCAAGAGTTATTTGTTGCACAGGGCTGGAAGTAGAATATTCCAGGTCAGCCAGTTCCCCACTGAATGACCTCACCTGAACATCATACACCACACTTGACTGAAGACCATCAATGACCCTGGATGTTACATCGTTGGCGACCGTCACCACTTGTTGTCCAGATTGTGTGGAGGTGTACGTGATCTCAAATCCATCAAATCTTCCTGCCGGTGGAGTGTAACTTACCCTGATGCTGCTACTGGAGACTCTTTCAAGTGTAACCTCTGTGACACTCCCTGGAGCTGTATGAAAAAACACAGGATAAAAGTAAAATATGGAAAAGAATGAGGGATGGGAAAAGATGTGGTAATCATTTTATCTATAACAGACAAACAAAATTACATGTAGAACTCATGTGTGATCATTATGAAATGATCTGCTGATAGTTTTTGTTGGATTTTATGTTTTGTATCATATCACAGTGCATTTATTAAATGTATTCAGGCAGGCGGATCTCTTTTGATGCCTGAAAATTAACATTGTGTAAATACAATGGCATTAGAAGAAATGCATCTGGTAAGCCTTTAGCAAAATATAGGAGCCTAGATGAACCAGTTTATTGAATTATAAGTGACGATACACTCGGATCTTGAATTTTTTTCTCGCGAGAAAACAATTCTTTTTATACCTTAGAACGTACACTAAACGGCTATCTGTTTTTCTTTTGCATTATTCTAGGCACTCATGACCCCCAGATTTTCACAGACATGTCCTTTCATCAGTAGCCTAAGGGGCATAGAGTTATCTTTTCCTGCTGTCTGTATGGGGCCATGTTTTGCAAATGAGAATCCACCTGCCTTTAACAATAGAAATATGCCTCCTTGTTAAATTAGAAAATAATCTTAATTTTAATTATAAAAAAATGATGAAAATTAAACATGAAAAGTTAATAACCTGTTCTGTAACGAGATCTGTACAAAATCTCATTAGTGGCTGTGTTCGTCAGCACACACTCATAGAGTACACCAGCAGTTAATGAAAATAAAACTCCTGTAGCACTGTTTCGTAGAGTGATAGTTGACACAAAATTGGTAGTAAAGTCCACCGCCGTCCCCGTCAATGTGGTACTTATACTTTGTGCTGCCGCAGGAATAGTGAGTCGGAAGAAAGTTGGGCCAAAAAGTGTTCGATCGAGACACAACTCACATGCTGCAAGATAAAAAAGAAAAAAGAAAACTGGTCTATTGCAAAGGAAAGACTACATCTCAGTTTGTCCATTGCTATGGTAAATACGTGTAGGCTTGGGCACAAGACCAGGTAATCAATTCTACTCAATCCATTTTCAAGCCCTGTATCAAGAACCAAGAGTCAATTCCTATATCAGGAACTGAGAGTCAATTCCTAAATTAGAAATGAGAGTCAATTCTTACATCAGGAACCGAGAGTCAGTTCGTACATCAGGAACCGAGAATCAATTCCTAAATCAGGAACCAAGAGTCATTTGCCAAATTAGGAACTGAGAGGCGATTTCTGAACCAAGAATCAATTTCCAAATCAAGAACCAAGAGTCAATTCCTAAATCAGAAACTGAGAGTCAATTCCTAAATCAGGAATAGAGAGTCAATTCCTAAATCAGGAATAGAGAGTCAATTCCTAAATCAGGAACCCATACCTAATTCCAAAATCAGGAACTGAAAAGTCATCATAAATCAGGAACCGAGAGTCCATTCCTAAATTAGGAATCGAGAGTAGTGCCCAAAGTTGTCCGCTTTGCGGGTTTTCCGCTTTGCGGATTTTCCGCGATCATGAACCCATACTCAATTTCTAAATCAGAAGCCCAGAGACAATTCCCAAATCAAAAACCAAGAGTCAATTCCTAAATCAGGAAATGAGAGTCAATTCCTAAATCAGGAACCATGAATCAATTCCTAAATTAAGAACCGAGAGTCAAGTCCTAAATCTGGAACCCATAGTCAATTCCTATAATCAGGAACCCATTGTCAATTCCTAAATCAGGAACCCATAGACAATTCCTAAATTAGGAAACCATTGTCAATTCCTAAATCAGAAGCCCAGAGACAATTCCCAAATCAAAACCAAGAGTCAATTCCTAAATCAGGAACTGAGTCAATTCCTAAATCAGGAACCAAGAATCAATTCCTAAATTAGAAAACCGAATTTACAAATCAAAAACCAAGAGTCAAATCCTAAATTAGGAACTGAGAGTCAAGTCCTAAATCAGGAACCCATAGTCAATTCCTAAATCAGGAACCCATTGTCAATTCCTAAATCAGAAGCCCAAAATCAATTCCTAAATAAAAACCAAGAGTCAATTCCTTAATCAGGAACTGAGAGTCAATTTCTAAATCAGGAACAAAGACTCAATTCCTAATTCAGGAACCAAGAGTCAATTCCTCAATCAGTAACTGAGAGTCAATTCCTAAATCAGAAACTGAGAGTCAATCCCTAAATCAGGAACCTAGAATCAAATCCTTAATTTGGAACCGTGAGTTAAGTCCTAAATCAGGAACCCATAGTCAATTTCTAATGTATATTCAGGAACCCATAGTCAATTACTAAATCAGAAACTGAGAGTCAGTTTACAAATTAAGAACCAAGAGTCAATTCCTTAATCAGGAACTGAGAGTCAATTCCTAAATCAGGAACCAACAGTCAATTCCTGAATCAGGAACCGAGAATCTATTCCTAAATCAGGAACCAAGAGTCAGTTCCTACATTAAATCAAGAACTGAGCATCATTTCTTAAATCACGAGCCCAAAGTCAATCAGGAACCGAGATTCAATTAGTTCTCAATATGTAACTGAATACCAGACAGCCATCAGTTCTGGACCTCTAGGGGTGAACTCTGAACTGAGATTTATTTTAGCTGCAGACTGCAGTCAATCCCAATGGCCTTGGATGATTGCAATGCCAGTCAACTGATTGCCCACCACAAACAATATCCAAAGGGCCACTCTCACAGGGCTCACACAGTCTGAAACACACACACACACACACACTCACACTCACACTCACACATGTGACACAACATGCACTGTCTTGAGGGTAATTTTGTAATTTGCACCCCACCCCCCACTCCCTTTGCAAGCTGATGTCCTAAAACCAATTCTACTCGCAACTGAGCCCAGAACCGAGATAGATGAGCAAAATCACAATCGGTTCCAAGGAGCTGTGAAACAGCCATGCCTAATGGTAAATCAAATTAATGTCTTGCAAAAAGTATCCAATCTAGTAGCTTTGAAGTTGCAAACCTGGGATGGCTGGTGAGACAGAACTAGTAGCGCCCGCTTGGTTATCCGAGTTAACACCTATGACTGTAACAGTGTAGGTTGTGCCATCGGATAAATGCTCAATGACACGTGTAAAGCTCGTCTGACCAGCAGCAACATCCTGTGACTGTTCATCCACCACTGCGCTGGTCGAGTCCTGAATGGTGATGGTGTAGTTGACGGGTGTGTTGCCAGTAGCAGGTGGATCCCAGGTCAGGGTGAAACCCCATTGCAGAATGTCAGAGACAGCAAGATTTTGTACAGGTCCAGGAATTTGGGCAATAGCAACCTGCATGGACGAGGAAAGATAAATTAGTAAAATTATAATGTTGTTCCTCAGATTGAGCTCATTTGGAGCTTTTTTCGCCCTGGAATTTAGTTTCTGAGTTAAGTATGTAACAAGGCATCAGTGAAAAGCAGAAGTCTCTGAAAGGGTTGAACGTGGTTACTTGTGTTGTTAAGTTGCCCCCACGGGAGTTGTCCCCGGAAAACCTGTCCACCAGGAGAGTTATCCTCTGAGGGAGCCATACTAAGGGGAAGACGTCTTCTGGCTGGTTGAGTTATCAGTGGGAGTGGTCCCGACCCGAGGGGAATTTTTCTCCAGGAATAATTGTCCTGATATACACTGTACAGGTAATCATGAACAACCCTTCACCCATGTACATGTACAAACACATCCACACTCATTCATAGGCCTGCAATTTTTTTTCTTTTGCGTCCAAAAGCCTAGGGCAGGCTAGGCCAAACTTGCCCTCTAGCAAGTAATATCAAATTATAATTATCACAATGATAAATTAAAAATGGTTATAACTCTGGCAGTCCTTCAATATAACTGTTAGATAGGGTACATGCCATTTATTTTGCTGAAATAGAGCAACATTTCCAAAGTCTTACAGGTGCCACTTTGCCACTACAGAGCATTTATTCATTATTACATTTCAAGCGCCCAATTGGACTACATAATATGAAGGCACATCCATTACAGCATGTCCTGTATTGATTTCGCTCTCGTCTGCTCTGAGATCGCTCTCGTAACTGCCTAAAACTGCTAAGTACCGAACGACTCCCAACATGAAAATCGCTCCCGTCCAGGTCTGCCATTGGCGCACATATAGTGAAGCCAGCCCAGCAGTATTTACTTAATATAGCGATGCTCTCTGACGTGTAACTGAGTGAGCTTTTATTAATCACGGGTACAGCACTGCCGCAAATTGCGTATCGAGTTGAAACTTCAAAAATCCAAGGGTCCTATTTTTCACAACGCTGCACGGCACTTGGCCGGATGTACAGAAAAGTTGCTCCTGTTGGCTAATGTAGGTAAAATTGGAGTAAAATGGAGCGATACTTGAAGCTCCTGTATACCTGTTCCAGGAACAGCCATGATGAAATGTGTATTTAAAAGAGTCATGTAGTTGTATGACTGTTTTTTATTGTCATATTTAACAATTTATATGCATATTTTCTAACAGACTGTTGTAATCACCCTCAAACTTTATTCTAACAGAAACAGTTACAGTATGCTTCATAACCTGCATTATCTTGAAAAGTACAGATTGAATAGAGTCTGCATTACATTTGTTTCAAATATATTGATTGTTGAGAATAATTTATCTTGAATTATTTACCTGACTAATTTGGGATTTACACAATTTTTTTTTCAAGTTTCACAATTTTGATAGTTTTCCCAATCTCAATTATTTCTGAATTTCAGAATCCAACTTGTAACAGTTTTATTATTGGTATTATAATGCATTCAATCAGCAGTGCATTGAATATTTCAAAAATCATTTTCAAGAGAGTTTTTATCAAATAAGAAATTGGAAATTATGAAAAGGATTCTTGTACATGTAAGTACCAATTCTAGTTCAAATTTAATAAACTTCATCCTTCCTGAAGCTATTCTTTTTGACATCGGTAAATGGACATCTACTTAGTAGTACATGATATAATGATACATGAATTTGTTATTAAACAAGCAAGGTGAACTGCGATGCAAAACCATGATGATTATTACCTGAATCCTGAAAAAAAAATGGAAAACTGAAAATGGCTCTGGTAAAATGAACAAGAGCCCCAGGGGGCACGACGCTCACCTGAGGTCTCGCAAACTGTCTATGGTACCCATGAAAAAACATATAGTTTTGGCCCTTGGAGCCTGATATCTAGGCACCAACGTCGCCAAATCAAAACCAGTTGGAAAACCTTGCATCCCCCTGCCATATAGCTGATTTTGCAAAGTTAAATTAAATTCAACATCCGTCTTTATAAAAACAAGGCACACCCTAGTATCTTAACATTTGACCTTTGACCTACTTATGTGACCTTGACCAAAATTTAACATTGAGATCACTATACATGTAGCATCTACCATCCAAGTTAGTCACAAATTAGCCAATACCAACCAAAGAAGAAACTTGCAGGTATATTTTATCATTTGACTTCATTTGACCTTTGACCTACATATGTGACCTTTGACCCCAAAATACATTGAGGTTCCTGTTACGCATCTACCACCCAAGTTTAGTTACAAATGGGTTTGTGGTTAGAAAGTTACCTAGTTTAGGCCCTTATGGGCCCTGCCCCCTGGGCCCCCAGGGGGGCCTGGTGTACAGGTACCATTCCAGGAACCCTCTATCCCCTCCCCCTGAGGATCATTCCCACCAAGTTTGGTCTAAATCCATTGATGTGAATGTGAATTATTCCCATAGGGCCCTACCCCCAAAATTTTGCCCCCCTTAGGGGCCAGCCACCCTGGGCATTGTCATGAGGAACATTAATTCAGCACATATAGAGGTATCTACACACAAAGCGGCTTAACTAAACTATTTCTAGATCTAGAGAAGAAGATGTTTGAAAACTAGTCTACTTTTGGCCCTTTAGGGCCTGCCCCTGGGCCCCCAGGGGGGCCAGGTGTACCATTTGAGGACCCTTGAATCCCCACCCCATAAGGATCATTCCTTCCAAGTTTGGGCCAAATCCAATCATGCATTTTGAAGAAGAAGCTGAAAATGTGTAAAAGTTTACTCACGACGCATGACGCACGGCGGACGAAAAGCGATCGCAATAGCTCACTTGAGCCTTTGGCTCAGGTGAGCTAAAAATGGCTCTGGTGATTTTTTTTCAAAATGGTTCCCTAAAAATAAAAAGTAATTTCAACACTGATTATAATATAATTAGAAATCTTTTCTATATAAAAGGCAATTGCTTGCAATATATATATATTCAGTGTCTTTAAAGGTCACCTTTGAAGTCGTATCAAGAGATTATAGGAGGTGAAATGCACAACACCCCAAATCCAGTTGTCATCAAATTAGAGCTGTTTTCTATCAATATAAGCAAATGAAAGCATTATAGAAAGGGCAAATGCAGTTCCTCAAAGTCATTTTTAAATCATTGGAGACAATTTGATTTCACTGTAACACACATTTTCCATAGACCCCAACACGAATTATAACTTGTACTTCATCTCTGATGGGTTAAAGGTACAGTTCGGCCTCGGTTATACGGCCATCGATTATACGGAGATCTCTGTTATCCAGACAATGGACTTATCAGTCATTGCCTGTAATTGATACACCTTTATCAGAAGTGTACACAGAAATGAGCTTGTTATCAGGAACAGTAAATAAAGTGTTGCATGTGTGTGGTCTGTTGCAATTTTTGCATGGTCTTTGGGTTGTTTACATAACTTATGGGCATGTATTATACGCTCACCTACATGTATACTGTGTTTGTACATTATCTCTCTATCCGCCTACTCATTATCTGGAATGGCTGGCTGGTCCGCCAACGTGGCCGAGGGTTAATCGAGTCCGAACGTGACATGTGAAAGTGACATAATGATTGGGGATAGTCCTCAACTTGGGGTAAAACTACTCTAGAATCACGTAAACTATACAGGGATTCTACTGTCAAAATTTTGTAGTCCAAAGTTGACCCATTTTAAAATAACTTGCATCAGTATGCCTTGTGGCAGACAAATCTGTTGTGTAGCTTTCTATGGGATTTTCTCGAGATTCAAGAGAACAAACTGCTGGTATGTTCACGCTTGATTCTCCTTCAACAGTAAACAAACTCAACACAAATCCTTCTAGCCAGGAGATACACTCCAGCTGGTGTATCTTTGGTATATCTTTCAACCAGTTTGGCATGTGTGATTTGTCCCAATCATGTCACTTCCCTTTAAAGTTGAAGTCATGAGATCTAACGCCCCACATCCCAATGTGAAAGGGGAAGATTTATAAATTTATGCGAATCTTTACATTATAAACTATTTTAGCTTGGTCAGTTCATTTCAGAATGTGCAAATCGTAAAATCCAAAAAAGAAAAAGATGTGAATCTACATGTAAATGTCAGTTATTCGCATAGGCCCCTATCCCCCAACCTGTTTATTTTGATACCATACCTGTATAGCACAAAACAAAACAAGCGGCTGGATAGCCTCATTCGGCAAACAAACAGTTTTTCAAGAGGGACTCCAGTTTTAATGAAAATGAATCAAACCATTGAAACCAACACATAAAATAGTATGAGAGAAATAAACCTTGAACAATGAATAAACTATAAACTATAAACTCCATCACAGTATAATCTTACGTCACATTAAATTAAAACAAAAAAAGTAGATAGAATTCTAGATCAGTTAACCCGTTGGCTGCGGGAACCGGATGTGCCCTATGTTAATTCTATGGGATTTTCAGAATCTCGGAGGCAACAGGTTAAAATAAGAACATAATATTAATAAAGAACTATTCCAGGCAGGTGCAGGCACAAGACTGATGTAATCCTTCGTTTTATTCCGGGGCTTCTCATTTTTAACAATATTGACATCATCAGATGGCTCCCTCCCCGTCTGAGGATGTCAATACAATTATTGTTAATACATGTAGAGGTTTATTGAGAAACCCCCGAATAAAACAGTCTACATCGGTCTAGTCTCTAGTGCAGGCTCCAGCTAGCACAGTAACAAAAAGAAAAGACCTGCGCAATAAAGCACCCTGCACCCTGGGCACTGTCATGCGTTTTGAAGAAAACAATGTGAAAAGTTAAGAAGTACGATCGACGAAGAAACGAGCGCACTTCCCAATATTAAACGTTAGCTCACTTGAGCACAGACAATTTGCTCAGCCTCAACTTAAGTGAGCCCAAATTAGATGCGATACGGTAATTAAAAGGGGAATAGAATCAGCTCGAGTTACTTTATACATAACGCACGTCAAATCTCATCCCATTTCAGCAGGACGACAGGCAAACTGTGTTGTTAGGCCAGCTGAGCTGTAAGGGCAACGCCAGGCTGTTTTGGCCGAAGTAGCCCGACGGTATTCTAGGCAGCTCCCCGTAATTCGTAACGGTGCCGCGGCGCGAGGATGATGATGCACGACCAAAAAACGACGATGCAGTTCAGTACTAAGTCAGACTAATCGTCAGTCTATCTTGTCGAGAATATTTCTACTTAAATAAGTCCATCGTACTCGTTACGACTGCCATGCCCACTTACATTGAGAGATATCTGCCATCCGGGCTGCCATCATCCCTGAGTCAGCTGTTCGGTTTCCCAAATAGCAAATACACTGTGGGCCTGGGTGTGTTTATACTCCGAATTGAAACGAGTACGAGTACGTTAAACTATAGTAGGTCTACGTCGTACAAATCTGCGGAATGCATAGCCGTGCCGCTGAAGTCCCTGCTCACTGATCGTCTGCGCACGTTATACACACAACAAAAAAAATAACTACCCCCTTTTTCAATCTACCCTAACTTTTTAACGAAATGAGTTTTCGCAAAAAAATAATTACGTAGGAATATTTCTACACTTATTGACTAACATATGTGTGAAATTTTGATTGATCCGTGAAGTCATGCATGAGTGAGCCCCGGGAGCGTGTTTTTTGTCTGCGCCACATATTTGGGCATAGTGCGTGTTAACTCTATGGGCAGAAACTTATGAATGCTGCCTGAATATCAGACTAGTCATTAAGGATGTCTCCTATATGAGAGCTCAGGAGTGCAAAAATCGGGTTCGTCGTCAAAAATTAATTTTGTAACCTACAGAAATCTGTAGGTTGTTTTTTTAAAAGAACTGATAAATCTCCCTTTATTTCGTATTAAACAAAAAAAGGAAAATTCCAAGATAATCGGAACTATTTTCAGAACGATAGGGAACGATCGGGAGATCGATGGCTATCGTAATTGACGATAGCGACGCGAGATCAGTATACAACAAGATCAGGAACGCGCTCGGCGCGCGGGCCTTCCTATTACATTACAGTGCACGTGGCGAACGGAGTGCGCTGCGCGTAAAGAATCCCTGACTTAGCCATTTTTTGTAAAGTTTAATTACGGTTTACGTGAGCCAGGTGCCGACTCGTAGTAGGAGTTTCGGCAACAAAACCCGTACGACCCGTATCGTACAAGGGCATCTAGGCGATGTCAGGATAACTGCGGACGTAATAATGATTCGAAAAAAAAAAATCATCAATCAGGTTTATTTAGTCCACGACAACCTGACGATCAGCTGGATCATTGTGTCTCGCTTCTCTACGTGGTTACAACATTGAATCTGGGTCAGTGCGAGCCTTGTGTGAGCTACGACTACGTCGCCAGAACTAATGAGAAGAAAACTACGTTTTTTACCCCCGTGGAAACTGACAATACCGACGTAACGTGAGTAAGCTGAAGGTCCAGTCCTTTTTCAAGATAGATTTACTTCTTATTATTCCCAGCCCAAAATTTTATTAAATTTTGTGCGATTCTTGTAATTTGTAGTGTTTAATTTCTACGCGGATGGACGAGCTCGATTTCAGCCGGTTTACCTATGGCAAACCTAATGCTATTGTGAGAGATCTCTCAGCGGCAGAACTAGAAAAAAAAAAAGATTCCGCCGTGGTTTGGGGACCGTGTTACCGTCGAGAATTGGATAACATTACGTCAAAAAACGTCACGAAAATTAAGTCTTTCCGAACTCGTAGACTCATCCGTACCCAAATATTTGGCGCACAAAATAAAGACGCGCCCCGCGTGTGAGCATGCAAAGTCACATGCAGGAGTCATCTATCATGCCAACATAATGGTAAATAATGACATTTTTTGCTTTGTTCCTAAAGTGTGCTCACTCAACCATGACATGGTTACAAGCTCTTATGTTCATACAACATGTGAAGACGCGTTTTGCTGAAAAATACCGGATTTCATTTTTTTTTCAATAACTTATAGTCCAGTCAAAATATGAAATAACCCAAAACAAATTGCAACAGAAACGAAACCACTTGCATTTAACCTGGATGAGCTACCAAAACAACATATTAAAAGTACCCGAAAATCTGAGTGGTGGATCAGTGCCTAATTTGCATAAATTCAAAATGGCCGCCTTGTGGCCTATTTTTGCCCATATCTTGCCACATGGGAACCACAGAAAGTAAATTCTGGTATCTAGTATACCCATGTTTCTAAGGTCAGGGAATGCAAATATTATATAATTTTTAACTTTCAAACACTCTGACATGCATAATTTGCATAAATTTGCATATAAATGAATTCAAAAAGGCCACCACATAACCCATTGAAGCTTTTGTTCAACATAATAATCATGTAT
>JZLH01S0015904.1:19838-31241 GCA_001188425.1 Eucidaris tribuloides | reverse complement strand
TCCCTGTTTTTATCCTCGTGTAGTGCAGTTGGAGGACGACAAAAATCCGTTGTGCTCAGATAAAAAGCAATGCCGACCTATCACACTTGGATACACACATCAACAAACGTATACGTGGTCTATGCATGGACAAAATGGGTCATTCCCGTCAGAAATTTCTGTACCTAATGCCAGGTAGGAGGTTAACTATTTTGACGTTCTTTGGAAGGAATGCTTCATTGATTATTTTGTATAGTGTCGGTAAATAGTTTGAAGATGAAAAATCTATAACGTGGATTGCTGCTAGCTTAAAAAAAAAAGAATCAGTCACGAACTAACCCTGATTACAGATACATCAGAGAGGTGGAAAAACTAAACAGTACAACATGAGGCAAGTAACTGATATTACGTTCGTATCAAGCAAATAATTGTGCGTTTGTATTGGAACTTCCCCAAGTTTGTTTTTCAAACTTGTGGATGTAAATGGTTAATACGGGATCTGTTGTTGCATGTCAAAGGGTGATTACAATGCGGGAATTATGACGTTAACGACTAATTTTTTGACAAATCCTTATCTTACATGCAGTACTAGTATTGGGTAGTGACATAAATTAGACTCATCTTTTAAGTTCCATCCAATGTTTAAGTTTTGTATATGGATGAGAAGAAATGGGTGAACGTTTAATTGGAGTGACGATTGTACTTCCACGTTGTCAACTGTTGGTTATATCCAGCGGTGGTGATTGCAATACTGCAATTTCTCATCCACACGCAAAACGTAAAAAAATGTTCCAATTTAAAGATAAGTGTGTGTGTATAGTTTATAACAATTTCAGTTTTAAAGGTGATACTCTTCGTAATGAAATGTAATCCATTCTGTATCAAAATTATCCCATGCAGTGGATTTTCAAATTTTACAATATATCCAATAATCGGAAAAATTCCAGATTTGCAGTGTACATGCACTGATACATGGGTGTGTGTGCTTATACATGTATAGATCTAGATTTGTTGGGAAATTGAAGGAGAAAGTAACACACTGCAACTGTAAAGAAAAGACAAAATTGTAGTGATGATCAGCGGAAATATCTCACAGGAACTCAACATTTTCCATTCACCCCTTGTCCCAAGCTTAGGCGTTAAATTTGACACTCAGGGTGTTGCATAAAATACCAGATTGTGTTAATTTCCAACACCCTTGAGGTTAAACTTAATATACTCATGGCGTTGGAAGTAATACTACATGTGTTTGAATAAAAACCATGGTGTTAAAGTAACACATTATTTGGTATCCACATAAGACAACACCACGGGTGTTATATTTAACACCCCAAATTTGCAGTGTACTAGTTTTTCACCCCTTCATCCGTACAGTTCCAACCCATTCCTTCCTCTGCTCCCTCTCTTTTGATAATAATAATAATAATAATAATAATAATAATAATAATAATAATAATAATAATAATAATAATAATAATAAAATAAAGATAATAATAATAATAATAATAATAATATAATGATAATAATAACACAGTCTTGTATAGCGCATTATAGTAGCTTATCGCACGTCTGTTGCGGCACAAATTGTCGCCGCGTCACAAATTGTCGCCGGCGACAATCTGTGACGCGGCGACAATTTGTGCCGTCAGGTTTTGGGCAAATCGCACAGATTGTCGCCGGCGACAATTTGTGACGCCTCTTTGCTGATCCTAATTTTTTGGCCTCACTGGCGACAATTTGTGCCATGAAAAAAACCTAGCGCACAGATTGCGCCACGTCACAAATTGTGCCACTCAGCTAAATATGTGTGTGTCTGTTTGTATGTCTGTTTGTGTGTCTGTATGTGTCTGTGTGTTTGTCTGTGTGTCTGTGCATCTCTGTACGTGTCTGTGTGTCCGTGTGTGTGTGTCTGTCTGTCTGTATGTGCGTGTTTGTGGGTCTGCATGTTTGTATGTGTGTCTAATTGTGTGTCTGTGTCTCTGTGTCTGCGTGGGTATGTGTCTCTGTGTGTGTATGAGTGCATTTATGTATGAGCCAGTGTCTGCGCGTGTATGTTTGTATGTCTGTGTGTTTGTGTGTATGAATGTGTCTGTTTGTGTCATTGCATGTGTCTGTGCGTCTGTATATGTCTGTATGTGTCTGTGTGTGCGCCGATGTGTCTGTATGTGTCTAGTCTTTATGTGTCAGTGTGTCTGTATATGTGTATGCATCTGTTTGTCTGCATGTTTGTCTCTGTGTCTGATTGTGTTTCTCTGTGTGTCTGTATGTGTCTTTGTGTTTGCCTGGGTGTCTGTTTAATTGTGTTTGTCTTTGCCTGTGTGTTTCTCTGTGTGTGTGTCTCTGTGTGTCTTTATGTGTCTTTTTGTTCGTAGTGTGTGGTTGTGGGTATGTGTTTATACGTATATGGGGTCTGTGCATCTCTGTGTGTGTATGTGCGTGTATGTGTGTGTATATATATCCGTCTATTTGAATGCATGTGCCTGTGTGTCTGAAAGTGTATGTTTGTTTGTGTGTCTGTGTGTATGAATGTGTGTTTGTGTCTCTGTATGTGTCTGTGTTTGTCTTTGTACATATCTGTGTGTATGTGTGCATCTCTGTTTCTGCATGGTTGTATGTCTGTGCGTGCTTGTATGTGTGCGTATGGCTGTGTGTAAGTTGGTAGTTGGTGTGTTGTCGGAAAGAGGATGTAGAAGTTTATGGTGTGCATTTGGATATCTGTAAGTGTCTGTGTTAGCCTGTATGCGGTTGTGAGTGTCAGGCAGACACACAGACACACAAACACAAAGACATACACATAAAAGCAGACATAGACAGACACAAACATACACAAACACACAGAAACATTAAGCCACACAAATCGACACACACAGAGACCCACAAACTCACACATAGACAAACACACAGACACATACACATATATGGACACACAGAGACACACAAGCACATACACACAGACACATAGACACACACAAACAGAATGGATACATACAGACGCACAGAGACATACAGACACACGAACAGACACATACCGACACATACAAGCACACAGACAAACACACAGATACGTACAAACAAACACAGATACATACAAACAGACACATTGACACACATGACACAGAGACACACAGACAAATACCGTACACACACAAACATATACAGACACACGGATACATACACACAGAGACACACACAGACACACAATAAGACACACAAACACACAGACACACAAACATACAAGGACGCAGGGACAGACAGACACACAGACAGATACACTCAGACTCACACACAAATAAACACACACAGACACACAAACAGACAACAGACACATACTAGACACATCCAGACAAACAGACACCCATAGACAAACATACATTACACAAACCGACACACACACAAACACACACAGACGAACATACAGACACATATAGACACACAGACACATACAGACACACAGACACGCACAGACACACATACAGACACAAATAGACACACAAACCGACCACAGATACATACACAGACACACATTGACAAACATACAGACACATATAGACACACAAACAGACAAATAGAGAGACACACAGACACATACAGACACAAAAACAGACATACACAGCCACATACAGACCGATAGATAAAGACGGACACATACAGACACACAGACAAAAGTGGATACACACATACACACACAGACACATATAGACACACAGACAAACTCTCATACACATAGACACACAAACAGAAACAAACAAACAGACAAACACACATACACTCAAACAGACACATACTCAAACACACCAAAAAGACACATGCAGACAGACAGATGCACAGACACACGAACACATACAGACATACAGACACAGACACACACAGACAAACATACAGTCCCATATAGACACACAGACACATGCAGACAGACACACATACACATCACAGACACACACAGACAAACATACAGTCCCATATAGACACACAGACACATGCAGACAGACACACATACACATACAGACACACAAACAGACACACAGACACACACAGATAAACATACAGACACAAAAAGGCACACAAACAGACACATACAGATGCACAGATACAGACACAGACACACACTGACAAACATACAGACACATATAGACACACAGACAAACACTCAACACACAGACACACAAACAGACAACAGACATATACTTACTAGACACATCCAGACAAACAGACAGACACCCATAGACAAACATACATTACACAAACCTACACACACTCAAACACACCAAAACAGACACATACAGACACACAGACAGACACAAACACACACAGACGAACATACATACACATATATACACACAGACACATACAGACACACAGACACGCACAATCACATACACAGACACAAATAGACACACAAACCGACCACAGATACATACACATACACACATTGACAACATACAGACACATATAGACACACAAACAGACAATAGAGAGACACACAGACACAAAACAGACATACACAGCCACATACAGACCGATAGATAAAGACGGACACATACAGACACACAGACAAAAGTGGATACACACATACACACACAGACACATATAGACACACAGACAAACTCTCATACACATAGACACACAAACAGAAACAAACAAACAGACAAACACACATACACTCAAACAGACACATACTCAAACACACCAAAAAGACACATGCAGACAGACAGATGCACAGACACACAAACACATACAGACATACAGACACACAGACACACACAGACAAACATACAGTCCCATATAGACACACAGACACATGCAGACAGACACACATACGCATACAGACACACAAACAGACACACAGACACACAGACAAACATACAGACACAAATAGGCACACAGACACATACAGATGCACAGATACAGACACAGACACACACTGACAAACATACAGACACATATAGACACACAAACAGACACATAGACAGACACACAGACACACACATACATACACACAAACATACAGACACATAGTGACAAACAGACACATTCGCACAAACAATTAAATGTGATTTGATCATGGCTGGCGACAATTTGTGCCGTCAACTCCGGGCACAAATTGTCGCCGGCGACAATCTGTGCCGGTGGCGACAATTTGTGCCGTCAGGTTTTTCACAAATCCTCACAAATTGTCGCCGGCGACAATTTGTGACGCGGCGACAATTTGTGCCGCAACACACGTCTCTATGCGCGTTAATTTTACCCCATGGTCATGACAGGTAAATTTAAACTAAGCAGCTGTTACGCGCTTGAAGCTATAGGCCTAAATGACCCGAACAGGGTACCCATTTATACACCTGGGTGGAGAGAAGCAAAACAGACTAAAAAGTCTTGCTGAAGGACATTAATGCCGGGCGGGAGTTGGACTCGAACCCGAGACCTCTAGATTTTAAATAACTTCTGCCGGAGGGGCCCAGAAGTCAAATTGCTTCTTCGAAAGAAATTAAGACATGCCGACATCTACATGATCTAGTGGAACATGAATTCTTGTCATGTTGACTAAAATCCTTGATTAGAATACTTGTATAGTGTTAGTACTTCTAGGGCCCCATGTTAAATTGACTAGAATTTTGGTCATTTTGACTAGAATTAATTCAAATTTGATTAGAATAATATTGGTTCTTTGAGTATCCCATGTTAAATTGACTAAGATTTTGGTCATTTTGACAAGACTTCTGTCAATTTAAACTACAATTAGTGCACCTTCGTTAATCTAGTTAAAAAAATTACTAGAATTCTGTTCAATTTGAATTGATTTCTTGTCATTTTGACTAGAATTACTTCAATTATGACCTGTCATCACGATACCCTGATAAAGTTGCACGTCTTATGAAGCATAAACATGGAAAGAAAAATCCTTCGGGTGAAAACTTTAACAAAACAAATACGATATTTGGCAGTTTTCTCGCCTTTGTTGTGCGACTTTATCAGGGCATCGTGATGACAGATCACAGTGTTAAATTGACTAGAATTCTGGCCAGTTTGACGACAAACTGTAGTCAAATGTTACTAGACTGTTTTCAGGGTGCTGCCCTTGTCTACCTAACAACCTATTTCATCATTGCACAAAACACAGGCAATCTGTGGAATCGGGAGGAACCGAGAAGAAGAAAGGGAGATGTTGCTCAGCCTACGCGTGTTCAATCTACATCGCCCTTATCATCACCATTCTCGCCGCTTGTGGGGCGGCCATTGCGCTCGGATTGTACATCCACTTTTCCGGTGAGTTGTTAGCAAAATATAAAGTAACCCTTGGTATTTTACTAGTTTAAACTTAAAACTACATTTCATTTTATTTATGGATGGAATATACTAGGTGTTAAAAATGATATTTGTTAATTTTGAAAATTAATAACACAAAACCTGTACAACAGATTATACTGGCATTGAGTATAGTTACAGCATAATAGTGAACAATTTTGGTTTAGGTGGTTTGAAGACGATATCAGTAATCTGTTTTATGTAATTCATGTTTTTTTTTAAAGTTAGGGTTCAGATTTTGCTCAATATCCACCCCCCTGTACAAAATTGAAACTGTACAGAAATCGAATGGTGTGTGAGAGAGAGTGTGGCAAGTCCCCACACAATAGCATTGGACAATGGCTATGGATAGTAAATAAAGTCTAGCAGGCTACTTACTGATGAATATTAATAAAGCATTCATCTAGCCTGGCTGTAGTGAGGGATTGGGATACCAATGTCTCTACCGTGCGCTGTTCACCGCCATTGTCTATTGTGTGGGGACTAAACACACACTCTCACACACACCATTTGATTTCTGTACAGTTTCAATTTTGTACAGGGGGTTGGATATTGAGCAAAATCTGAACCCTAACTTTTTAAACAAGCATGAATTACATTAAATTGATTATTGATATTATATTCAAACCACCTCAAACAAAAATGTTGACTATTCTGCTGTAACTATACT
Organism: Eucidaris tribuloides; assembly: GCA_001188425.1. Lineage (NCBI taxonomy): Eukaryota > Metazoa > Echinodermata > Echinoidea > Cidaroida > Cidaridae > Eucidaris > Eucidaris tribuloides. Next base: position 24,289 of record JZLH01S0015904.1, on the reverse strand, counting down.
CAATGCCAGTATAATCTGTTGTACAGGTTTTGTGTTATTAATTTTCAAAATTACCAAATATCATTTTTAACACCTATAAATTTCACATTAAAAGTAGGAGTGGGCTATAAATGGGTGATTCTTGGTTTTGCTTAGATAACAGTTTCCTGTGTTCCATTTGCCCTATCTCAACTTGAAATGACAATATTTTTGGTCTTGGGTCCAACAAAAAGTGTGCAGGCAAAAATTCAAGATGGCCGCCCGTTTCCCTGAAATCACATTTTGGCCATAACTTCATCATTATGTGGTCTTCTTACAAACTTTTGGTGTCTTTACCTATGTTTTGGGGTCATACAATAAATTTGAGCATATAAGAAGAACCACAGATAAGTGGAGGTTGACTTACATGTATATTTTTTGACCAAATTTGCCCCATTTTCCTTCCCGACATTAGCATATTTGACTCGAGATGTAAACCGATGATGCTTCAAAACCAACATTGGCTTATCTAATTGGAAGCAGCTCGTTGTCCTGATCAATATGACACGATTTTAAAGAAAATCTGGAGAAAAACACGACATTGCTGGCCAAAAACTTGATTTTGAGGGACGTGGTAAAAAAAAATGCTGAATCATCCGTTGAACAAATTTTGGAAAAAACGTAACTTTTTTTCTTAAAAGGGCTATTTAGACAATTCTGGTGTCTAGAATGGACCATACACGAAACTGTTACCTGAGTAAAACAACAGAAAAAAGGACATTTTTACCTGTGTATAGCCCACTCCTATTAAAAGGGTAATGTTGAGATCGGAAGCAGTCCTCTACTTAGGATATATTGCTCCCAGAATCAGGCTTCTGCTGGCAAAAATTGCATAGTCATACATTAATTTTCTTCTGCTTTACAATTTCAGGAAACTCTGTGACGGTGCAATTTGTTGTGTAGCTCTTTATAGGTTTAATATCTATTGGGTCGGAAAATTAATTAAATACCAGTAAATTAGTGTTTCTTTCTCCTCGAATAAACACATTCAACTATAATAAGACAAATCCTTCCAGCTTAATTGTACACCCTATCCTGTGTTTATTATATATTGGTGGATCTTTCAACTCATTTACATCTTAAATATATATACCGTAGCAGAAGAGCCATTAAAATATTGTCAAATTATGCTATTTAACATACTTGACGCCAGATCCGGGGGGGGAATAGGGGGGGGGGCGATCGCCCCCATGAAAATATTCGCGCGCCAAAATTTTGTAACATTCATTTTTGTCCCCTCCCTAATCAAAAACACGAATCGACACCCTAATAATATTGCTTGATGCATTTTATTATGTGAATCAGGGGCTGCGCCATGTAAAATTTGACGGGGCTAAATTCGTCGAGGGGTAAAAAGGCCAAAAAAATGTTTCGGAAATTTTCCCCGACGACATTTTCCCCACCAGCGACCAAAACCTATCCGCTAATACAAAGCCCCCCCCCCCCCCGTCGTGGCACCGCCTCAACATAAATTAAGTATTGCATGATTAACGTACCTGTATTTATGCTTGATTAGTTAGAATTCTCGCACTGAAAAAATAATTTGAAATGTACAAATTGTGAAAACATTTATAAGTAGGTAATTATGTTATTCAATTGGTTGATTTGATTTCCTTTTGCAGGAATGTCATCTGAACAGACGACGATGGGTAAGTAAGATAACATTGAGTGTTTTTAATATAACTTAAATACATGGAATCTTATTCACACCCCGTTCGCGGCACAAAAAAAGTCACTCCTGACCTTAAGCTATTTATGAAGAACAGGGTCTATGAAATCTGAGGACCAATAATTACCTGTTAATTTGAAAAATTATACCTTCCAAGAAAAACAAAATAAAAAATAGCCTCCAGCATAGTGTGTGTTCTATGCTATCGATGTGTGTATCTTTGAGACATTAATTCAAATCAATGTCCTAACGCTCACTTTAATTCATTAAAATGAATTTCTAGCTCATATACTTTGATAAAGGTTTTAAGATGGTCTTTTCTTCTATACATCAGTGTATTTACAGAGCATCAATTCTTAGGCATGAAAAGAAGAATCGCACCGTTTACTTGGGTGGAGGGGGAGGAATCAACAACCCTCGGACAGAAATAGAGTTATCGAAAACAGCAAAAATCAAATTCTCACGATGACATTTTTTATCACAGCAATTCAGTCATGTGACAGAAAAATCTAAATACTACGTTTTTCATAATTATTATTTCTCCTGAGAGGAAATCGATACATCTGGTGGGAATGTTTCAGTCATATTTAAACTCAGGAGAGTTGACTTCAACGTAATGGGTACCTTGCTGCTGACTTATATTCATTCTTAATAGTTGTGTAACTTTTATTATTATTATTTTTGTTTGAGTATTAGAGCTATATAAATAACATTATTATTATTATTATTATTATTATTATTATTATTATTATTATTATTATTATTATTATTATTATTATTATTATTATTATTATTATTATCATTAGTAGAAGTAATAGTATAGTATGCAATGATATTGCAGCATCTTTGCCTTGTTGTTGTTGTTGTTGTTGTTAATAGTTATACCTTGTATGATGTTCATGAACTACATCAGTTCGTAGAAACGTTCCTCCGCAGTTGCCACGTCGGTGGGAACATAGTACGAACATCATCATTATACTTTGAGATTATCAGATGCTTTAGAGGCTAGATAGCGTATATAATTCGATTTTCTTTGTTCAACATAAAATGTGACACACAAATTTGTGTGTGTAATACATGTTCATGTAGAGTGTCTTAACTTAGTGAAATGCATTACTGAATATCCGTGAGAGATACTTTGCACAGACATGAGAGATGAATTTCAAATCAAAGAATGTGAAGTCGTAGACAGGTTGACCATGCAAAGGGGCGTTACAATCAAAACCCCGAGCGCCAAAAGGTCACCACTACCATACAGTTTGTACAGTTCACTGACCTTTCTCCTTGTCCGAGTTAATGAGTTAGTGTCCTTATCGATTCCACGGCCTACACACAATATATGGTTGCATGCGTGACACGGATAATGACTTCATTTTTTCATACATTGGCTTAGAGTCAAGGTTGGGATGACGGCCAAAACTGTAATCGTAGTGTTTGGAGAGTTTGTGGCAGTTCCTACTTATATAGCGTGCAAAATAGTACATTGTGCTGTCATACCGCAACCTGAAGGGGAACTCATAAAAAAGAGTTTGCTCAAATATACTCTCTTAGAAAAAAAACACGAGTGAAATATTGTCTACTCATTAAGCAGTGTAATGTCAAACCTGAGTTACTAGATTTACTCTTAAAAAAAAGTTGTGAAAAGTTTTACTCTTAAGGAGTAAATGTCAAAAAAGAGTAATATCGAGTGAATTTCGGGTAAGTAGGTGTGTTTCACTCATTTTGGAGTGACCTTAGGGATCACTTCGAATCCCGGAGTGATCTCTTAAGTCACTCAAATTGAGTGAAAAACACTCAAGTTTACTTGAATTCACTCGATATTTTACACTTTTCAGACATTCATCCTTACAGGGCAAACAATTTCACTCTTTTTTAAAGAGAGTAAATGGAACTATTACTTATACGCTGTCGTAAACCTTTCCTATTACCAACTGCTTACCTATCCATAAACGAGTTAAATTAGATAATTCTTCATCGTAGATGATTTGATTATTTCAGCAAGTTTGGTAACAGAAAGTATCAAAGCCATTCATTATTTTCACAGTTTTATTTCTGTTGAAGGAGTGGAAAATTGCATGGATTGTGATAGTATGCAGTACACCAATTCGTGTCCCGACAGTTATCGGTCGGGGGCAGCTGTCCCTTTTTTTTTTTTCCTTTTCAGGCGAATGTCCTAGGGAAGAATTGTCCTGGGGTAATTCCGAGGGATAGTTGGTCCAGGGGTAAGCTTGTCGCTAGAACTCGCACCATTTTTATGGGTTGACATAGCCGCTACCTTTCATTTAATCTAAAAACTAATCTTCATCATTAGCAAAACCAAAACAAAAATTGTTTAAAACAGCAAGATTGTTTCTCTTGAATAAACGCACAATTTATTCAATTTAACATGGCATTTCCCGCCGCTCAAAGTCGACGTAACATGTATATCTACCGTGTTGGTCTTCGTTGGTTAAAATTATGTTTACCGTGTATGAAAAGAACATCACACACCTCGATATGCACCGGGGCCTGATATCACGTTGCTTTCTGACGAGTTTTCAGCAAATAACAGCCTTTCAATTAAAGTTCGCCGCTACCAAATGGGTACAACGAAAAATGTATTGACACGTAATAGTATTACACCTCGGATTAGTTAGACATGACCCCTATTGTCGTTACGCCTACGATACATATTTGAAGGCAAATATATAATTAACATATTAATTTGCTAGCCGTGTTCAGGTTACCGTGAAAAAGGTGTCGTAAACATGTATTCATACCCTGT
>JZLH01S0015896.1:71162-85971 GCA_001188425.1 Eucidaris tribuloides | reverse complement strand
CATGCTCATAATTATGGAATATTCTGTTGGTACTAAAGTTCTTTCTCCTATATCGCCCAAAATTTTCAAGACAAGTGTTAAATTCCTGCGAGGATTTGAGCCCATAGGTGCGAGTGGTAATGAAGATGCTGATGATGCTGATGATGATGATGATGATGATGATGATGATGATGATGATGATGATGATGATGATGATGATGATGATGATGATAATGATGATGATGAGTGGTGGTGGTGGTGGTAGAGTAAGGTGATGATGCTAGGATGATTCTATTCTTGTATTTGTTGTAGTTTGTATTAGATAATAGGAAATAAAATGAAATGAAATGAATTGATAATGATGACGAGAATGATGATCATAGTGATGATATTAATGAGAATAAGTTATGACGGTGATGGTGGTGGATGGAGGTGCAGTGGTGGGCATGATGGTGGTGGTAGTGATGGTGGTGAAGTTTATTATGATAATGACGATGATGATGACGATGTATTTTAATAATGATAATGATCACGATAGTTGTTAGTGGTGATTGTAATGATGATGATAACAAGAACAATGAAGACGGCAATGATGATGATGGACCGGTAGTGGTCGTGGTGGTGATCATGATAATGATGATCATGATGATTGTATTACAGATAATGATGGGGAGAATGATAACGATAAAGAAGATGATGGTGGGGATGATAAAGATGATGATGATGATGATTGCATTACTGATAATGATAGTGAGAATGATGATGATGGTGGTGATGATGAAGATGATGATAGTGGTGATGATGACGACGGTGTTTTTGGTGTTGGTGTTGGTGATGGTGGTGATATTAGTGGTAATGATGGCTATGGTGATAATGGTAGTTATCATTGGGGAAGTATTGACGATGACATAGTCAACATTGTTTTTTTTCTGATAATGATGGTGAAAATGATAATGCTGATAACGATAATGATTATGATGGTAGTGATGATGAAGATGATGATAATGGTAGGATGATGACGATGGTGTTGGTAGTGGTGGTGGTGGTTGCAATGATGATCATGCTTAGGATGATGAAAATCACAATGATGACCATGATGATGATGACGATGATGATGATGATGCCGATGGTGTTGCTAGTGGTGGTGGTGGTGATATTAGTGGTAATGATGGCTGTGGTGAAAAAAGTGGTTATTATTGGGGTAGTATTGATGATGACATATCCAACATTGTTTTTCTGCTAGCAATATGAAGCCAAGTACAGAGTTCCAGACCCTACTGCCGCTAAAAGGACTTCGCTGATAAATACATCATGAAGAAAACGACAGCAGAATCAAATAGACGTAAAAATCGATTCCACTGTGTCGAAGTCGAGTGATGTAACTTTAATTTAGTTCATTTCACTCATGACGTCACTTTTCGATGTCATTTTCACTGACAAAAGATTTCCAGTGACCGAAGAGCATTTGAACTGAAAACAACTAAAATGAATTATGAGCCATATTCACGAAAAAGACACAAAGAATAAAGAGTTATGTTAAAGGTTAAGTGACATAATAGGGAACACTTGCAAATACCCCAAGAACCAAATGAGATGGACCAGCTTTAAACCAACTGGAGTGGATTTCCCAGTATTTGTCTTTAACCCGTTTACTTGAGCAAAATCAAGCATGAACATACCAGTATGTTATATCTCACCTGCCCCGATAGAAAGCTTCACAACACATTTGCATGCCATAAGGGATGTTTACGGTAGTTCTTTTCAAATGAGTCAACGTTTGACCACAAGATTGTCATAGCAAAATATTTGCATAGTTTACTCAGTTCTAGAATAGTTTTTAGCCCATGTTGAGGACTACCCCAATTATGTTATTTACCTTTAAAATGTTCAATGGTAACATTACATCAGACATACATCTGAAGGAGAGGGTTTTTCAGTTTTCGGAGATGACGCGGGATTGATCAACTCCGTTAGCCAGGAAGACGGCTTTTTCTATACATAAATCTCAAACCATAATGAAAAAAAACAACCTTTTCCTGTTTAAAAACTAGGTTTCCCCACTTGTTCAAGAATTGAGGCAGCTATATTTCAGCTCATCCCAAGCAACAACGTTTTCTGACCCACACAGCGGCGTAACATGTGGCTGTTATTGGGGGGGGGGGGGTTGGCGGGCAGAACCTACAAATTCCCGGTAACTAAGACCAAGATATGCATCCTTTTCTTTCATCATTCCCGATGGTTTGGTGTATTTTTCCGCAGTATTTTTTTTTTTTTTTTGGGGGGGGGGGGGAGGCATTCTGCCCCTTCGCTGCTACGCCACTAGACCCACACAACCTTATATCGTTTTTGTCCTCCCCATTTAAGAATATGGACAAGTAGATACAGTTATGAAACGTTCACAATAAAATGATGATGTATAATGTACAGTTGAATGCCATATTGCTTCACTAATGTGACGAACACAACCACGCTTCCAATATTCACGAGTGTACGCAATGACAGGGCTCCACGGGTGTACGCATATCAATTTCTTTTCCGAAACTCGCCCCCATATTTCTATTCAATATCAATCAATAGGAATAACTGCACCTATATTTGGCCGTGACGATACCTGCTAGTACCATTCAGTTCTTGCAGTCGAGCATGGAGGGATTTCCCAACGTTGGCGAAGAAAGGGGGTGATGGAGGAATGCCGCCCTAAATTTCCTCCCCCCTCAAAAAAAAAAAATAGACAAGCAAAACATTTTAGAAAAGAATGGCCAAATGGCCAGAATGGTGCACTTTTGGTTACAATGAATATCCGTCTAGAATTGGCACATATTTGATATGAGTTCAAATTGCGGACTGAAGATGAAGGATACTACAAAAGCAAGTTTACCTATTATTATTTTGTTTGCTTCTTAAGAAGTAGCAGATGAATAATTAGACCGTAGTTAAGGATCGACAATTTTCTTGAAGCTGTGCTCCTGAAAACAAGAGATAATCAAACACCAGAAGACATAGACCATGCTAATAAACCACTATTTTTTTTTCCTACCACGGGAAAGAGAAGTCCTCTCCCGAACCATCTCTTGAGTGTTTGCTCCTTCGACTTTCTTGACACGCGACATTCAGTCAACGTGGAATAGGAGGAAATAATAACCAACATACATGTTTCAAACAGAAGAGAGTCAGACTTTCTCCTGCAATAGGAAGACAGATTGTGCATACTACACACACATTCTCCTTCCACAAAACATGATTGAGTGAGACCCCCTTACCCACACACAATCCTGGTCACGCCTTTGCTAACCCAAAGTAAATTATTTTGCAATCGGTAGACAAAAAATGAATTCAGTATTGAAGTGTCATTTCAAAGCCAGCGTGCAGTCGGGAGAAGTACTAGGGCTCATAGGTTCATGGACTGTAAGCTGGATTTGGCCAAATTAACTAGTAAGTAATTATGGTTTAATCAGAGCATTATGACTGAAAAAATTATGCCTCGTTGGAGTTTGATTGACATTTGTAGTAACTCGCGCAAATTTCACTATTTCTGTTTTAAATTCTCTAGACGTGAATGGTATGTTATGGGTGTGATATGAGGCGTTATACTGACTTTACAACGCTATGTTTCTCTGGTTAGTTATTAGTAGAAGTAATAGTCACCTACATGTTGTAGGATTGCCTTATCATGTACATAGATTATCTTGATACAATGGGAAGTTGCTGCTGGCTGACAACGTAACCAGGCCAGCCTTAAATCCGGGCGTGGTTACCAGTCAGCTGGTCTGTAATTTGCTCCTTGTAGTAAGAGTTTTATGAGTGTATGTCTTGGGATCTTGTTATATTTCAGCATTTACTCTTTGGTTTTTAGGGCAAAATTCAACAACTAAATCATGATCTACGAATTACCAATTCCCCACTTTAACATCAGTTCCAATAACAAAACCAACACATTTCTCATTAATTTTCGTGGATAGCATTTACGTACACAGACTACTGAGACAACTTCCTTCATCCGGGTATTTTTCTACTGTGATAAATATAGAACGCTGCAAATTTGGAAACTCACACATTATAGTATGCTTTCTGTGGAGATGAAATGGGGCGTAACGCACAAAAGTTTTCTGTACCTCGTCTCCGAATTGCTTTGTGTGATTTCTGTAGCTCGGCATACCAGCCTTGAACTTTGACCTTGTATGAATCTGGCTATTAATGCCTCTTCAGCTCGTGTCAAACGTCGGTCGTTTGCTTCAGTGAATTTACCTAATGTCATATGGAATACAAGTTGAATTCACATTATTAAGTATACTTTTAGTCAAATTAAAATCTGAAAATCGAAGTTCATGTATTAAAACGGGCTGTACAATTGTATGACATTGATGAAATAATGAAAATAGTATCGTCTTGTACCGAGCTTTGGGAAGTTTTTATGTTTTGAATATCAAATTGCTCCCCGAAGTGTCTTAGACATGATATTACAGAGTATATTGTTGTATTTTTGTTTTCCAAAACGATTGCTGATTCATTAAATGATTGACAACGTGATTTTATTTTGAAACATGTTTTGTTATTCATGTCAGCTACTGTGACGGGTGAATCAATGAATCAATGCATATACATGTATTGTTGCAGGGGGGTTAAAGGTAGGGGAAAATATGAGATAATTTTCAAAAGTGATATGTTGGAGAGTAAAGAAGATTATCTTTGATTTATACCATATAAAATGAAAATGAATGAAATTTAACACGCCTTTTCCTTTCAACCGGAAATTCATTCTATAAACATAAGAAGTGACGCGTAAAACTTTGATTTTGAATATTATTTCTTACTGGTTAAAATATCATTTTTTAAAGGTTCAAACATCATTTTTTGTTTGATTACAGATTAAATGGATCTCCGTTGACGTCATCATGGCGTCAGGATTTGGAAAAGAACCCAGAGGCTGTCAAGGACGTGGGTGTAAGTCCAAAACCAAGGTTACAGTAGCTTATAACGTCGAAGAAAAACAGTGGCTTTGTAACGAGTGCGCGACAAAGAAAGGACATCTCATCAGAGATGCAGAATGCCATGAGAAATGGTTCTGTGAAAAACACAAGAACAAACATGTTGAAGTATTCTGCGAAGCACACAACGTATGCGTATGTCACACATGCGCTATTACCGCACATCAAATACCGTGTACACTGAAAGACTTGGCAGATGCTGTGAAAGAAAAGAAGGATGACATTCTGGATTTGTTATGCAATGCGAACAGAGGGCAGGAAGAAGTCAACCAATATGATACTTTAGTCAACAAATGCAAAACGACGACAGAGGAGCATTTCAATTCAATTAGACAAGCAATCACGACTGCCTCTGATGATGAAGAAAAGAAAATGGAGGAAAATCGGAGGGAAACAATACTGAAAATAAATCGAGAAGCAGATGAAGACATCAAGCGAATAAACCAGCAGAGGGAAGATACGCTGAGACAAAACGATGCTGATGTGGACAAGCAAGTAACGCAAATCAGAAACAGAAAATGCAAGCTTTTGAGTGAGATCCAAGAGCTGGATGGTAAAATTTGCAGAGTAATCGGAGAATTGAAATCAAAATCACAGAAAGTAAGTAACGGCCTACTGAAGTCACGTGAAAGAATCGAAGAATTACTTATCAACGACAAAGAACTCATGCAAGACGTACAAAAGGTGACTACACTGGTTAATGAATCGCTTCAAACACGCGTAAATGCAAATGCTCCTGAACATGTTGTCCACTCTACCGAGCATATTTGCTTTGTAAGAGAGGATGGGCTGAATCTTGGTAGAATAGATGGGGTAGATGGAACATTGATATTAAGTGATACTATCGAAATACCACCAGAAGTTAAAACACCAATAATTTGGGGGCAGTGGCGTATCTAGCGGGGGGCAAGGGGGGCACGTGCCCCGCGCGCCACTTTCAGGGGGCGCAAAAAAGGCAAAAATTAGAAGAAAAACAACGGAAAATAAAGAAAAAGGGAAGAAACGGGAAGAAAAATGAGGAGAAAAAACTTTGAAATATTACTTTCACGAACATCCTTAGAAGTTACCGGATAGAAAAGTTGGAAAGGGCGCGATTTCAACACTATGCCAAGGTAGCAGCTGCTAGAAGGGGCGCGATATCAGCGCTTGCTCCCTGTTTAAGATTTTGGAAGGGGTGCAATTTTTGCACTTGCCCCGGGCGCTGCATTTCCTAGATACGCCACTGTTTGGGGGGTTAGTCAGTGACAGAGAAGTGTCAGTGGGATATACACGGACGACTTCGTGTTATGGGTTACACCTCGATGATAAGACAGTACGAGAAGTGCCCGAGGGTTTGGTGCCACAGGCATTCCTAGACGATAACACTATTGTGTGTTTTAACGGGAAGAGAAACTGTATCACTTTGTGCAGTAGAGAATGGGAAAATCTGAAGGACATACAAATACCATATGATCAGAAAAGGTTCACATTTGTTGACGTTGACAAAGATGGAATGCTTCTCGCAGCGATACGTCGGTCCGATAAGATTTACGTCATCAATCCTGTCAACGGGGAAATTGTGAGAACCATAACCGTCGATGGCAAAGAAATCTGGAGGATTCTTGGCTTGTCATCAGGAGACATCGTTGTGAATACAGGCAACAATGGACTCACTGTAGTCAATGGGAATGGTACTCAGAAGAACGTCATCCGTCACGATCACTGGAAGAGAGTAACATTTACTGTCGATCGTTCCGATGACATGCTATATGTTTTGTATGTGGATGGAGAGGATGACAGGATCAAGGTGGATGTGGTGTCCCCTGATGGTGAGATGCGGTACAGGCAGATCGTAGAATTTCCTACTTATCGGTATTTGTCTAGTGTTTTCTCACCATTGGGAAAATTGATTATATGCAACAGTGAAAATATCGTTGTTTACACCAAGATATTCGGCGTCGACGATCTACATGCCGTGGTTGCGAAATAGATAACTTCACACCGCGTACACGTATAAGAGTCCGATGGCGTGCCGAATGTTTTGTACACTGATGAAGAGTATCAAGGGCGTAGGCTGGTTTGGGCATGGGGAGGTGCACATCTTGCGGAGGTGGAACTAACTTGGTGTGGGGAGGTGCACATCTTAGGGAGGTGGAACTAAAATTGAGAAAATCAGGCGTTGAAAGCAGAAAAGGTGGTGAAAATTTCTTTTGCTTGCCAGGGGCGGAACTCCTTTGGCTTTGGCGGGGGGGGGGGGTGCGACGTGCACCCAGTGCACCCCCCCAGCCTACGCCCTTGAGTATGACGAGTACAATGTGGATGTGATGTCACACAATGGTGTGATTCTGAACAGGCATATCAGATAATTTGAAACGTACATGTATACAGATTTTTATGAATCTTAATCGGATGAACATATTATAACTGTCGGTCAAACATTTTACGTTTGCAGCAAGATATACGACGTCGACAATCTACATGCCATGGATGTGATGTAAACCATTTCACATTGTGCATGAACGATTTTGGTCATACAAAGTACTGCGCAGTATACTAATGATATAAACACTCTCACAAGCAACGGTAATTCCGCATTTAAAAAGTACGTGACTGAGGGCTATGCTTCCTCCAAAATGCAAAATATACTGCTGTTTTAGTCTTGTTTCAAGTCTTACAATATTATCTAAAATTAATAAAGAAATACTGACTGAAGAATATGCAGCTGTAAAATGGGATGGCAAACTAAGTTTAAGATATAAACATATACTGTATAAAGATAAAGGAATCATGATTTACAACCTGATCGGAGGAAAATGACATAATGTGGGGAAAACTGTCCGGAAATCTAAATGAGTTGAAACATTCAGAAACAATTTACACTAATTTGAATTTACATCTAGGAAGAAATTACCATTATGTTTTTACATGGAGACGAAAGAAGAAGAGTATGTAATTTTAAATGAACGTATATCATGATCAAAATTAAGCCATATAAAACTACGAATATGCCTGGCACATAGATCGTTATTAACAGTGTTGGTAAAATGTTATCATTAATATACAGTCAGGGACAAAAAGTTTGGAATTTGATTTTTTTCAACCAATTGCAGTTTTCAGTTTTAATCAAGAGCAGGTTTCTTGTTCTGAAGTACAGCCAGGGTCGGATCCACAGGGGGCAGGGAAGATGGTCGCCCCTATTTTTTCAAAATTATTAAAATGACGGGAAATTTACAGTTTTTTTTTTAAATTTTGCCCCCTATTGTTTTTATTTGGCTAGTTAAAAAAGTGGCTGGGAGAAAATGCTTTCTGTCGTTCTCGGCCCCTGAACCCGTGCTTGGAGACTGCTGTTTGGCTTGCAGTTTGACAGGCAAGATTTTCCCGACGGATTTCGCCCCTCCTAAAATTTTACCCTGGCGCCACCCCGAGGTGATCTCAAGTGAACTTAGTAATGATCTGTTCTTCATGGGTGATTGGTCATTACAAGTAAGAAGTCTGCACTACAGGGCTATGGAAAGAAAAAAATATTCCAAACTTTTCTCCATGACTGTACATTCGAATGTGTACTAAATATCTTACAAATTATTGTATTTTGTTACCAGGTATAGTGTTATGACAACACGTTGTAACTATGACATGCATGGCTCACCCCGCATGGATGTTTTGTGTTTTTGGATCTACACTACAAGCTCTGAGAATGTTAAATGCTAACATAACCGGTGTGATGGCCGAGTGGTTAGAGCGTCCGCCTCACAATCGGAAGGTCGCGGGTTCGAGCCCCGGCCGGGTCATACCAAAGACTTTTTAAAAATGGTACCTTCTGCTTTCTAGCCAGGCGCTCGGCATTTTAGAACAGAGAAGGGTAATAATAGCATTTATGTTATGCAGGGCCCGCTGGAAGAACAGTCTATTTGACTGAAGTGGCTACCCTGGGTAAATAAAAGATATTATTTTTATTATTATTATTATTAACATTGGAACCATGTTGAATCTTCATTTGAAAATCTGTCGTTTATAATACTTCATGCAATATTATTTCTTGCAGCGAGTATACCATTTATTCTGATCACTGTATATACATATTCGTAATCTTGTACTAGGTAACTTAAGGTTTATACGATTAACAATGCATGAATCGCGGTACTCACTATCTCTTATAGTTTTTAAAGTAGATATGATGTTATTTTTCAAATGTCGAGGGTGACGATGGAATAAATATTGATGAATAGGGCTCTATTGTAGGGGATTAGATAAGATAGCAGGTATTAATCCACTTACCCTTCTTTGAATGTTTATATTTTATTCAGTAGTACCTGTACTTAGCGATTCGCACGATTGTAGTCCTATTATGTACACAGACCAGCAAAATAATAAGAGCAAGTTATTTAATATTGTAGACAGTGTTGAAGTATATTTACCCTTTATCAATGTATCACACGTTTGTATATTTTCAATTATAATTACTTCAAAATACTTTAAAGTGCCTGCATTTTGAAACATAAATGTTATCGTGTATAAATTCGAGGAGGGCTACTTCGGAGAGGCTATTGTGTTGATAGTAACGAAATACAGTTTATCCCGGTATGTTAATACTTGTTATGAAGAAATTCAATTACAAAATAATTTCATACTACATAAAAAAATGTAAAAAATGTATGTGTATAGAATAGAGCAAGCTCTTTGGACACTGACGAATTGTTAAAAACATACATGTGACCTATCACCACGATACCCTCTATAGGAAACAAAAAAAAAATATTTTGGTAAAAATATAATTTAACCAAAAACTTTGCAACATGTGAAAGTCATTAAACAGTTTAATTTTTTAGGACACTTCACTTTCATACTTATATCACGATTACAATAATTGTAACTTTCCTCACCTTGGTTTGTACTACTTATGTATCGTGGTGATCAGATGGGTCTCAATACCACCACTATCGTTTTTTGGCATAGGCGCTACGCGAGATTTTTCCAAGGGGGGTGTTTTTCGCCGGCAAAACCTAGTCCACAGTTTCCCGGTCACGCAAGTCGCCGAAACACGAAAAGTGGGGGGGGGGGGGTGTAGTGACCAAAATTTTTTTCACAAATCCAAGCGTCCTAAATTTTTTTTTTTTGTCCCAGTCATAGCAAGTAACCGAAAAACTCAATCACCGGAGGGGGGGGGGTGTTATAAAAATTTTTCTTTAAAATCTACTACAAAATCATTTATTTCTCATTTTCAGACACCCCACTTTTTAAGACAAAGGGGGGGGGGATATCGTGAAAAAGGGGGGTGATTTCGGGTAAAAAGTGGGGTGTTTAGGGGTGTTTAACACCCCCCTTCGGCAAAAGGGGGTGTTTGAACACCCCAAACACCCCCTGCGTACGCGTATGTTTGTTGGTATATTTCCGTTCACATATGACTTTACATGATATATATATACACACATATGTTTTTAAATATACAATTTAAATGTATATTTCTATGATAACAATATACTTTTAAAGGTCACATCCACAATTTGGTCAAATTTTACCCAGTTTTCATTCGATGTAAATCAGTTATGTTATTCCAATAATCCATTTTCAAGTATAGACTACAATACAAACGAATGAACAAACCCGGCAATTTATCAGGCAAATTCGCCTGATTATTGTCATTTTTTTAAAATAGTTTTTTGTAACTAATTATTTCACGTCAGTTATTCAACATTAACACTTTGAGTGCTATCGCAGAACCTGTTCGCCCAGGGTTGACTTCACTCAGGTACTATCGGCGAACCTGTTCGGCGAGAAGACAATCAGATCCATATCTTTTAATTCGAATTACAAATGTCACTGAAGTTCCTACCAATGACATTTATCGTAAAATGAATACACAATGAACCAAATAAGTGAGTTAAAATTTATTGTCTTGATAGCATTTGCGATTTTACAGAAAATCGTACAATTTGGAAAGGTTAGACACATTAGTCCGAAACAATCCAGTCCCTGGTTAACACACCTGGATTTTTAGCCCAGCACCCAAAGTGTTAAGGAAAATTTGTGTTTTTTCGCACTGACATATTATACAGTTTACGTGGAAGGAGAATTAATTCATGTAAAATTCCCCGTTGATTTGTAGATTGAGTACCTATCATGCATTACGTAACCTCATATTTAAGTTAAGTTATATAGAACTAATTCCTTTAGAGGGGACATTTGTAGTATTTTTTTAAATAATATATCACACAGTAATAAATATCTATAAATAGTTGGGCAGGCCTTCAAGGTGTACATTTTCTTATACAATGTAAGGCGTACACCAGTACTACGGATGACGCAGATATTGATGTGGCAAAGTCTAGCTATGATTCCTTACAGCAATTTACCTGGTATTATGATAACCTTTGTCATTGAGCAGGTTAAAGTAATAGGCTAACATTGTGGAGCTTCAAATTAAAGAAAAGATTGTCAAACTTTGCTATCTCAGCTACATAGTAGTGTTTGAATGGACAAGTAAACACCCTAAAATACAAAAGTTTAAACATTTATGCTGCCACTGGCAAGATATGAATGAATAAACAGTTTATTACTCGGGGCGAGTAAAAAATAATCTAGATCCACACACGGCAAGTCTATGGGGGAAAATGGGCAGGTGAATCGGGTCAACTTACGATTTTTACGTTTCTAAAGCACTAAATAATAATCTTAAAACACCTTTTAACACTTTGGGTGCTGGGTTGTTTTGGACTCGTCTGTCTTTTCTATAAAACTCCAAAACCTGTCGAGACAAAACATTTTAACTCATTTAGTTGGTTCAATGGTGCCAGGTAAAAATGTCAGAGGTAAAAATGTCAGAGGTAATAATGTCAGAGGTAATAATGTCAGAGGTAAAAATGTCAGAGGTAATAATGCCAGAGGTAAAAATGTCAGAGGTAATAATGTCAGAAAGATATCCTTTTTAAGTAAGCCTTTTGTTAAGAATAGGTCTGAGCCCTTTCATCCTGATTTTTTGCGACTTTGATACCCTTTTCACTACACGCGCGCATACATAGGCTTAGGAAGATTTTCAGGATGGGGGGAGGGGGGCTCGATCATTTGTTTTTGACCCGCCTTTTGAAGATTTTTTCCCGACCCCCCCCCTCAAGCTGTCCCCAATTTAGACAGTCTCAAAAGTCATTTTTTGGTGTTTTGGCGTCTTTTCAGAGTTTCTTTTTGTGTAAATTGTTAAGCCTTTCTTTTCCTTCTCTCTTTGCTCTAACCCCCATTTTCAGACCACAACGGGGGATGAGAACAACCGTTTTGAAACGTGTTTTTGTGTACAAAAACTACAAGTATGGTGTCAATCTTGAATAACCTTGACCCCCGCGCGGGGCCCCTTGTCCCATAGACCACATACCGCATCGTGCAACCATGTAGTAGGGTCCATGGTGCAACCGACTAAGGTCTAGATACGAAACTCTTTTTAAAAAAGTACTATACTTCCGATTCATCACATTACGATCACCAATCACAGGCACTAGTCCGTACTCATGCACAGGGTATGAAATATTACGAGTCCATTCAGGAAAATCTTGGCAGGGTTGGTACAATCAATGGTTTGTCAAGCACCTCTTTCTAACGAACCACCAGTAGCTGGTGTGTAGCATTCGTTGAAAAATACACACACGTTAGGTAGTTCCTTTTCACAATATTAACATATTTTAGAGCAGGATATAATATTGTCATTTTACAGGTTTAGCGGGAGGTTTTTCATAAAGTGGGTAATTTACATGCCCGGCGGGAGGAAGGGCGTGGTGGAACGGCGGGAAACGACGGAGTCCATCTCCCGCCATATGCGTGATACTGGGGCGTAGGCTGGTTTGGGCATGGGGAGGACGGGAGGTGCACATCTTGCGGAGGCGGAACTAACATGGTGTGGGGAGGTGCACATCTTAGGGAGGTGGAACTAAAGTTGAGAAAATCAGCCGTTGAAAGCAGAAAAGGCGGTGAAAATTTCTTTTTGCTTGCCAGGGGCGGAACTCCTTTGGCTCTGCGGGGGGTGCACGTGCACCCAGTGCACCCCCCCCCCCAAGCCTACGCCCTTGGGATACTCCCGCCAAATGCGAGAGGGTTTACAACACTGTACACTGTAAAGGCTCCCATACACGATCAATTAATTGATATAAATTCATTGACGAATAAGTGATTGTGTATGGGGGCATAAACACCTCACAGACCTTTGGCGTGGCCCAAACGTTTCGAACATAGAATCTTGATCCTATGCTCTTACTGAAAAAGAAACATAATTATTTCTGGACATCTACAATCATGGCCATATCGCCAGAATTATGAAAAATAGTCTTGTGAAGTTTACCTCTTTACAAGTTTCGGGGAAACACCAGACCTGTCACTGCAGCTGTTTAGATTCCTTTCGTTCAGTTATCAACATCAAAGCCTAACCGCTCCTACCACATTCCACAGAAGTGCGCGTTTTACAATCTGACAGTATAGCTTGGCCCTCATCTCATTCGTATGTTCAGGGGCAGCATGCAAAATGGGGGGGGGGGGCAGGGGGCTGCCGCCCCTCTTTATAAAGTAATGAAAATAACGTGGATTTTACCGGGGTTAAAACTGAAAAAAACTCGCCCATTTTGTTGTTAATTTGGATTTTTTTTTGGCGGGCTACAAATAGTTCTGGTCATCGTCGGCCCCCTGCCCCCGTGTGTCGAATGCTGTTTGGCCTGCAATTTGGCAGGTAAAAAATTGGCGGTCAAAAAAAGGTTTTGGTTGTCATCGGCCCACTACCCCCCTTCCCCCACCCCCTCCCCCGTTTGTCGGATGCTGTTTTACTTGAAATGTGGCTAGTCATTTTTTTTTTGGGGGGGGGGCGGTCAAAAATTTCCCCCAATTTTTCGCCCCTCGTAAAGTTTTACCCTGGCGCCGCCCCTGAGTCGAATTCTGATGTAATGTGTGCTACAAAGTTCGGGTAGAACATTAAAGAGGATAATGTAGGTGATTATAAATCTGATAAACGTGGAGTAAAAATAATTTTTGAAGGTAATATGTACAATGAACAGTTTGAAGGAAAGTATAACACAAATTGAAAGTGTGTCCGAAGAACAGGAGGTTGCAAAGGACTGTTGCGTTTATGTGTCTGTACTCCTACATAAACCCAGCGGGTACAGAAAACGATAGAGTTTAAAGCCCAGGTTTAGTTTTGGGGATTTTTTTTTTATCAGAAAGCTTTATGCCCAAAAGTCATATTCCAGCAATAACAGATTGTGAATGTCTTTAGTTTTGTTTTTCATTAATTAATACAAAAAAAATTAAAGACATTCAGAATCTGTTATTGCTGGGTTATGACTTTTGGGCATAAAGCCTTCAAATAAAAAAAATCCCCAAAACTAAACTTGGGCTTTAATGACGACTTCATTCCTTTTTACTTGTGAGTTGTGGGATACCCAAAACAAATTAAAGGAAGGGACAAAATTGTGCGTGTCTGTATATGTATGTGAGTTTCTATAATTTTATTCAACTGACATTTTTACCTCTGGCATTACCTCTGACATTTTTACCTCTGACATTTTTACCTCTGACATTTTTACTTCTGACATTATTACCTCTGATATATTTACCTCTGACATTATTACCTCTGATATTTTTACCTCTGACATTTTTACCGCTGACATTATTACCTCTGACATTTTTACCTCTGACATTTTTATCTCTGACATTATTACCTCTGACCTTTTTACCTCTGATTACCTCTGACATTATTACCTCTGACATTTTTACCTCTGACATTATTACCTCTGACATTATTACCTCTGACATTTTTACCTCTGACATTTTTACCTATGACATTATTGCCTCTGACATTTTTACCTCTGACATTTTTACCTCTGACATTATTACCTCTGACA
>JZLH01S0015896.1:34708-52968 GCA_001188425.1 Eucidaris tribuloides | reverse complement strand
GAGCCACACAGCAGGTTTTCATGCTACTAGTGATATTGACATTGTTTGTTTTAGAATGAGTGAACGTTTGACTACAAGATTTTTACAGGAGAAGCCTTGCATAGTTTACTTGATTCTAGAGTAGTATTGACCAAGTTGAGGAGTACCCCCAATCATGTCATTTACCTTTAATGAGTTATCAATCTTATGCTTGTAGTACATTTAGAGACTGTCTCAAATAATTGGTGTACATGTATGTGTTAAGCAATTTACTTCTCTTTCTGTATGTGTGTGTGTGTGTGTGTTTAACTCTTAATGTGCCGAAGTCGCAAATCTGCACCACACAATGCACACAATTTCCTTAGAGCTGTAATTTCCCTGGCACATTAAGAGTTAAATAGAGCTTTATAATTAACTCTTCGATTAACATTTTTAGGCTTAAACTCTTGGTTCAATTCAGGTTTCTCATGCAATTCATAGTATTTGCTCAATAGGCACACTTCATTCATGTATGGAAGTTATGAATGACTTGCTGAACTCGTGAGAAGATACTGTATTGAGTGAGAGGATTAGATAGGAAAAGTATATCCTTAGTCATTGTCATCAGTGCATTTATTGATATCTGAAAATTGGTGAACAAAGCACCCAATGGTTAATGCTGGGAAATTACACATTTTGTTGAGACATTTTTCACTTTTGAGAAAGTACTCAGTAACAAAAACTAAAAAAAAAATGGGGAGAGGGAAGAAAAGATGAACTTTAAAGCGCAAGTTTAGTTTAGGCAATTTTTTTGTTTACTTGAAAGCTTTATGCCCAAAGGTCATATCACGGCAATAACAGATTCTGAATCTCTTTCATTATTTTTAAATCAATAAATGAAAATTCTTGGGGGGGGGGGACCCCTGAGATTTCTGACTATATTCTACATTATAGCATCCAAAGGGTTAATAAGGTGTTAAGGTTATCTTAATTATACCTCATCTGAAAGATTATAGTCTGCTGAGGTATACAGTAATTATGATAACCTTAACACCTTATTAACTCTTTAGATGCTATAATGTAAAATATAGTCAAAAATCTCAGAGATTTTTCATTAATTAATTTAAAAATAACGAAAGACATTCAAAATCTGTTTTTGGTGTGATATGACCTTTGAGCATAAAGCTTTCAAATAAAAAAAATTAGCCAAAGCTAGACTTGTGCTTTAACATTTTGCCATTTGGTATTGATAATGCAGATAATAAGAGCTACATACACTAGTATCTCCCACCTCAGAACTTTCAATATGAAATTATATCTCTTAGCTGATAAAATACTGTCTAAAGTAAATACTCTTAATAGTGACTTTATCAAAGTTTATGTGTAATGTTTGTTGTACAGGTAAAAGCTGATTTAAGTACTGACCTGACCCTTAGCACAGCTCAGCTAGGCTGGCTAGACACAGCTCTACTTCTTCCATATGCAACAATGCAGGTAGGTTGTGGAACCTATAGTTCTTTGTTAATATTTCTCACATTACCCTGCTAGTATTCTATTGTTTTATCTTATGGACATATAGATATTTAAAAGAAATGAAGTTTCAACAAGGGTAGATATACAGATTAGAGAACTCGGAAAATGTTTTGTTTTTATTTTATTCATATAGGTGTATATAACTGTATAGATGTACATTTATTTAATTATTTGTACATAAGTTGTTTATTTATTTACTTATGTATTAACCGTTAGTTGGTATAAATTAACATTCAACATTTGAGCCATTTTAGCACTATAGATAGTGTAGTTTAACAAAATGGTGATGTACTGGCAGTGTGAGGATGAAGTTACCTTTTTTTCTATTTCTCAAACTTATTGATAATTGCAACTCTCATTCAAATGTGTGTCATTACATAACCAGTGATTGTCTTTTGCTTTCAGATTGCATTTGGGTCTCTGGGAGATCAGTTTGGAGCCAGACAAACCTTAGGCTGTTGCCTGATCCTTTCTGCATTGTCAATGGTAAGACTCTTGCTTAGTCTGGCATCCAGACATTTAGACTATAAACCCATCTTATATTGATAAGAAAATCACTTTGACTATTATTTTGTCTGACTATGGCAGAGTGAGTATACTCTGGAGGTAGAAAAAGTACCATGGTCCTGAAGTGAGACTAACTCTCACTGTACTGCAGGCTGAGACTAGTCAAGATAGTCCCGGTTTGGGGGGGGGGTAATTTATGTCTCATTGAGGCCTGTACATCTTCAATGCACAAAAACCGCATAAAAATACCAGGTGCATAATGCATGTATTGCAGGGGTTCAAGAAGAGGATAAATCTGGAAAAAATGATTTACTTGTAATTTGGAATTGTCAAATTGCTTAGTGGCAAGTCAGAAGATATTGTATTCAAGTGTTCGTAATGCCAGGTATTTCTCTCACTGTCAATTTTATGTCAGTTTGCTGCAGAAACATGATGTTCACTTTTTTCTCAGAATTTTGCAAAGAGATGTTAGTATGAGGACAGCATTGACATTATCCCATTGTTATCCAAATATTCAACCAGCAATGGTTGGGAAGCAAAAATGATATCTTACCACGAACACTAGCATGTTGGCACTGTTATTCCAAGAATATTACACACACACACACAAAAAAAAATATCAGAAAAAGAGAGCTTCAATTGTAGTTGATTTTTAAGTTAATCAAAAATTGCTTGAATTCCTGGTAGGTTAACTAGCCTTTCAAACTAACCAGAATAATAAAGCTCTACATGAACTTTAGTTGTGTAATTGTAGTCCTATCAACAACTCAATATTGCAGTTGAGCGAAGTAATCGTAAACAATCGTTAGAATAGTTTTTTTTAAACAATAGTGCTTTTTTTTTCTGTTTTAGGGTACAATTACAATTCAATATGATGGTGTTTGACTGATCATTGCTTTATTTCGTTTTACTCACAAACATTAGGTTGGATTTGGATATTGGCCAAGTTTCTACATCCTTGCTCTTCAACTCTTTATCAGTGGTGCTGCTCAGGTAAGCAGCTTAAAGGCAGTGGATCTCTTTTGCACGCCTAAAATTCAACATTGTGCAAAAGCACTTTTGTCTGGTATATAGAAGAATATCTCATTTAAGAACCTTTAGAAAAGTGTAGGAGCTAGAAATGCAGTTTAAGTGGAATTATAGTAAATGTTTTACTTGGATTTGTTTTTTTGGCATACAGTTCCACAAATTTTACAAATGTTACTAGTCTATTTATAGACAGTGCATGTACATGTAGGTCCCTTTTACCGCCATGGTGTAATACACAAGTACTGTACATGCAGATGACCTTACCTTCCTTTCACTGTATCTGATGCATTCCAACACAACATCTGGTACATGTATTACTGGTATTATGTAAGTACTGTAATCAGCCTGATATACCCGCAGGCCTATACTGTAGGTCCATGAAATATAGTGAGATTTGGAACAGTGTGCCTAGAACATACACTACACAACTATTGGTTTCTTGTGCATTTTTTAAAATCTAGGTGATTTCTGATTTTCAAATTTCACAGGCAAGTACTTTTTAAATATCGTAAGGGCATGAATAATGTTTTGCTGTATTATGGTAGGGTTGCAAATGAGATCCCCTACCTTTAAGCTCAGAATTATTTGTCATTACTTTTTTTCAACCCCTTTTTAAATGACAGGCTTGTACTGGTATACACTGTACTGTACATCTCACACCAAGAGATAACTTTCTTCATCTATATTCATCAAAATATGTACATGTATTTTATGGTATAGAGGCATGTGTAAGAGAAAAGGTTATCACATCTTCTTCTGTGGAAGCCAGTCGATTTTGAGGGTGTAATGTAATGGGCTTCTCATAAACCTGTCATACCCAGGGGGTTCTGATAGGGCTTTAACATGTCAAATGTAACTGTAACAAAGTGTGATTATGTGTTCTCAATGACTGCTCTTATTGTGGATGAAAGGTATGAAATAATATCTGTTGGATATGTACAAACACATGCATCAAAGTTGTAAAGAATTAATTTGTTGTACCTGTGCACAATGTTAGATTTTTAGATAAAGACAAATTTAAGGTTACAATGGAAAACACTGAAATTTCAGAATTTTTTTAGACGTGAGGATTTTAAAATTTAACTCTAAAAAGTTCTGGAAAAATAATTGAAAGAAAAAGAAAAAAAATAAACAGCAGCCACAGTATTCTCCCAATTACAGGGAATAATTTACCTTCTAAAATTTGTATAGCAAATTTCAGTCAATCACATATATTCAGTATAAACGAGATCTAATTCTTGCGGAATTTCCAATTCGCCTTAACTTCTAAATTTGCGACTTTTAAATTTCAGGAATATTGCCTTTTTTTAGTTCTTTTCAAATATTATTTATTTGCTTTCCATTAGGTATCCTTTGAATTCTTTTACTGAATAATATTTAGATTTATAAAAAGTCTTGTCTTCGTCTCCGGAGATTTTAGCGTATATAAAATTTCTAATACTTTAATTTATTTTCATTTTCAAAACGGTAGGCTTTTAATAAATTACGTGTTACAATTTTGCTTTCTTTCGAAGATAATTTCTTATTGCATTCTGTAAACCATAGGTTTGTCAATATCTTTTCTGTTCTTAAAATCTTACTTTCAAGGAGGTAAAACTAACATATTTATAGCAATGAACAAATTTGGCTTTCAAATCATCAAGCATAATATCGCAATAACTATCATTCAAATTCCATTGATAATCCTTTAGGAATTTGACCAAATTCGACAGTATATGTCATATTATGTTCTGCGTAATATGTGCACTCGATTTGGTTATATTTGAAAGTTATTATAGTCAAGCCAAAATAGGTATTGTCGCTGTACATTTTTTCGCAAAAGTATACCTGATATGCACAATTGCCGATTTATTTGTAATATATATCTATAAGTCGAATTTGAATAGTTATGAATGCGTTGTATTGACTGTAATTAGTGAAATAGAGGGAAAAGACATAAACAAATTCAGTAAATTTTAACGGGTTACATTAGTATTACAATCAATAAATTACATTAAATGCCCGAGAAAATGAGACAGTGTCATGAACGAGGAATGTATCTGAAGTTACATTGAAAACAAGCGTAGAATTCAATTACTGTTTACCTGAGGTTATAAATGCAACCTAACCAATGATATTACTATTATATTTGTATGAAAATAGCTCCAAAAATTCATTCTTTAATACACAAATCCTTATTATTTTTAAATTCATAAAAGTATCCATAATCATAAAACCTACCCTCCACCTGCAACGGTTGATTTCCTACTATTCCAACAAAGTGATAGTTTGGTAAACTAAATAGTTGTGCCTCGTCGTTAAGCCAGGTTTCGTTAAACGCTATAATGAAAATTCAAAATTTAAGTAGAACTTCAAACATAAAGAATATGTCAAAACTGGTTTGCCTTCCAAACTGTCGACAGGTTTACATGCATTAAAGATAAAACATTATTAACAGAAATTCTACCAAAGCTCATAAATGCATCAACGTCATAATACACAGACTCATGTATCTAATCGTATGGATCGTCGCATTTCACAGATAATTTTGTATAAACTGAAAGTAAGCATATTATAGTATATTAAAATGAAAAAGCATATTGAAATGATCTAGGTCATTTTCAAACAGAAAACAAAACAACATATAAAGCATAAATGGTAACAGTCAAAAAAGTGTTTCAAATTAAGATATAAATATGTGGTGAATGAAGAAAAAAAGTATTGTGTCTTATGTCAACGACTTGTAAGAAGGCATTATAAAAAAGGGTTATTTTTGCATATTGCAATTATCGAATATAAGAAACAACTTGTGTATAATTATTAAGCGTATTAACTCTAAGTATACAGCAATGGTAAATGAGAAAAAAAGTTTAATAATTGAGACTTCAGTTCAAAACGTATGTGTTAAAAACATCGAATGATTCGCGCGAACTAAAACTATCAGGTTCAACGACGCTTGTTTATTGTTCATCATACAAGGTTCTTAACTCGCTTCATCGAGTGAGAACTCGCTTTATTGTCCATTAGCACTCTTGAAAGCGCGACTTATTCGGCCATCTTTTAACCAGGCTGCAGCAGAACTTGTTTCGATGTTTTGATGCCTCGTGTATATTTCGCGATGTAGCGCTGTCAAGGTCCTCTGAAATGGCAACTAACGTTTCGCCCTTACATTGTTGGGTTTTCAGGAGCTCCTCTCTTCACAATGACATCGTCCTCGTACGCGCGAATACGAATACAACTTTGACGAATAATTGGGTCTTGGTTCGTGATGCTGTTTGTTGCCGTTGTAGCGCTATTGTCTGCCATCGCGGCGTTTTCGCTTAGCTGTGAGTCTGTGCGATCTTCATGTCGCCATTTGATCAGGAATGCTCTAGAGATAGCGCCATATTGGTTTGATGCTTTTCGGTGTCTTCCATTTGTCTCAGAACCATGCCATAGAACCCAGCAGTTACTCTCGGTATTGTTGCTGTTCGTTTGTCCTGTGTATTCAGAGTTCTGAATTTTGTCATGTGCTTTCTATTGCCATTTCAGTTTTTTCAATTTTCTGTTTTGTTTTCTATCCGATTTGCGATTTGTACTCCAGTACTGTTTGACTCGCTACCTCGTCAACTTTTCAATCAGATTTCCAATCTCATGTTGACAGGCCTCTACTAGCCATACCTTTCATAGCTATGAATTCTGCTTTATGGAATTCGCATAATATTTCAATTAAGCTGCTGTAGTTCATTGCTATCCACTTTTTATCGGGATCTTTGAGCCATGATGATGCACAGGCTAAAGTTTGAAAACCGGAGTAGATATTTCTGTATTGCAATAATATATATCACAGCGCAGTGGATGATGGTCAAGACACAATTACAGTTTGCGTTCAAATGCAGATGCACATTGCCACATACGGGACTCGACGACTGATTAGTGTTTATTTCTGGAGAAGTATCAAAGTTGTTGGCAGATGTTCACATAACAGTAGTAGAATTTACATCGTATATAACAGATGTTGCGCACGTTCCTCGAATAAGGTTCCTGCGTAATTATTCCATATAAAAAGGTAATTCGGGGGTCGCTCTCCATCATGCCTGTACCCACCCGTGGCTCCACAACCAAGACTCAGAAATGACCCTAAAACTGGCGTAACTACATAACCAAAGTAACGCACAATAAATGGCTACCACATGAAAAAAGCTACCGCTAAGTGCGTGAACAGGAATCGCATCCAATTCCGATCCGCTAAGTGGAGTAAACATAGAAATCAACTATTTGATACCCTAAGGGGGTAAACAGTGAAATTAACTTAACTCAGCCTAATACGCAGTCCTTGCTAAGTGTACCACCACACATATTTAATAGTAAGCACACATAAGGAAACTGATGCGCTAGTTCTCATGCACGCTAGATTGCATACATAAGGCCTACTCGGCAACGCTGCGGGTGTGTGTGCACACAGGCTGTCCTTGGGTCACATTGTAGCATTTTGACAGCACGTTAAACTTGAACGGACGCAGCATATAGTCTAGGCGTAAGGTATGGCAGGTGTGTTTTAATTCAGCCATCCTGCTGCATAATACGTTGTCTCTATCAATTCTGATGCAATTGCATTATATACCACATTCGCACTTTCTTAGTATCAATAACGTACATCTTCAGTGGAGTCATTATTTGCAGACTTTAGAGTCCAGATAATATTTTCGGCATTTTTTTAACCAATATGTATCATCAAACTATAAGAGTATTTAAATGTCCAAATTCAATGTTTCAAATTGTTAGTTGTATCAAAATTTACTTATTGTAATCCATGATTCTTGTTTTAGTCCATATGGACTCTTGACTTCTCTTTTTATTTATGACCGTGTTCAAAATCCTATTAATGTTCCATAAGCCAGTTCTCCAAGGTTTGATTTATTTTTTTAACAACATTCTTACGAATTCTCATCAAGGCCGATTTGAATATACTGTCTCGCCTGTTTGGCGGTCGAGATTGCTCTTTTCCGATCTCCTCAGCGAGTTGTCATCATCATGCTCAAGTAACGGATAAATCGCTAGGTTTGCTCATTTCAATCAATCTCCGTTGTCATTGACTTAGATTTCACAATCAAAGTGCTGTGGGACTGAAAGCGCGTCAATTACGTTAGAGTGTCGACTCTGCAGTTGAAGCAATGTAGATCGAGGTGTTTTTCCTGCTGCAATGGATTTGTACTGATGCTATTAACTCTCATGCCATAAATTACTTTCTCCCCTTGTTGATAGCTCTGGAAGGTGTGTGACTCGATGGCGGCTGTTTGTAACTTTCGTTTGCGAGATTCTGTAACGCGCTTGTTCGCAGTCATGGCAGTTCTTGATATTTGATATTCTGGATCTAGCTGCAGCTGACTGGTTGCGACGCCGGGGATGCGACGGTAGAGTAGTACACACGTGACGTCCCATTAGCAATTTTGTGGCAAATATTTTGAGCGAACGCTAAAAATCGCAAATACTTGATCTTTACACTTTAAACTAACACTTGAGGTCAGTATACTTAAGGCTTTTGTTTTCACTTTGCGCAGTTTTTTGGTTTGGTTTAGCTCCCCTTACTCTGCTTGTCTTGTTCATCCTGCAGGTGTTCCGACACGTTGCCGTACTAGTGTCGCCTGTCAACTTATGTAATGTGTAAATGAAACTATCACGGATTGCCTACATCCTTACTGTTTTCTCTGATTGAACATATTAGAGATCCATGTTGTGCTTTTTTCACAGAAATGTTTATCAAACTCAAGAGTAAACTGGCACCTTGTTTCTGCTGTTCATTCCAGACACTTAAATTAATTTGAATACTAGAAAGAATAGCAGACATCGGTTGAGTGCACGCCATTAAATAACGAGAGCATTCACTGCGCTTCACTTTGAGATATAGCAGTTCAGATTCTTGTCGAATCTCTCAATAATGTCATTAATCCAAGCCTTGCTTCGGTCAGTTGCCATCGCAACACGAGTCACTTACACCGAATACCAATATGTGGATCCGTAGACATACATACTATCGACGTCCAATTCTCTCTTCTTACATGATGTAGAGCAGAATGCTTTATCTGCAGAACAAAGTCAAATAAATTTCACTACTGTAAGCGTTTTGACAGCCACGTCTAAAATGAAGGGCATAACAAATGTGGCCTGCGGCGTAATAATTAGGTATGTATTGTGAATGCGTCTACCTATACCCACGCTTCGTTCATAGAGGAATCAGCTGATTCTGATCGATCGCGGCTCACAATCGTTTATTATCGGATTTATCGATGATTGGCTGGCGCTGAATTGGCCATCGCTTTGCGTCTTCGGACGCGTGTGTATGGAAAAATGAACCTCTAAAGGCGTAGAATATATAATCTACTGCAAATTTCACAACCCCTAAATGCGTAACTACATAACAAATAGCAACCGCTAAATGGCTGACTATGTGAGAGAGCTCCGCTAAAGTGGCAATTCGCTGGCGAATTGGCTGAAAAAGCAACGCCTTTTCGAAAGACGTGCGACGACGTCCGAATTTCTGAAAGAGACCCTTTTGGCGAACGCTTTTTCTGGACGCGGGCGTACAGGCCGTGTGGAGAGCGACCCCGCCGGGGTATTTCCGTGAATTTGTAGAAGCAAAATGCTAACAGTAAGTTATGTCCAGTTTACGTAAGATTATCAAGTTAGTGATGATGATATTTTTGTGTAATAGTGATCCATGGCTGTCATTATTCAGCTATATGTCTTATGGTATGAAGTTCATAGTGTATCTTTGCGCTGGGTTGTGTTTTTAGGGAGGAATATTAGCCGCTCTGCAGGCTTAGCATCATGAGTTTTTACCCCCCGACCCGCATAAGCTGTCTATTCATATTTGTTAGAGTTATTATCCTATTGCATTTAGTGTCTTGATAAGACTACAAAGTCGCTTTTTTGCGATTGCTATGGTATTCGGCTGCGCTGCAGCGTGCAGTCCGCGCGCTCTCGTTCTCTTTACGCGCGGAGTATACAAAGCACCATGTGGATTAATAAGTCCTTATTTTTTCGCGTGCTAATTAGTTTTAATTCCCATTATGTGATTTTAATGTAATTAGTTCCCGAGATTTGTCCAATCAATATGTAATTGTTTGATAACGGTATCATTAAGCTTAGGTGTCCCGTTAAATTGATATTTTGACGAGTTTAAGTTGACAGTACAGTAGTTGCCATGACGAGGCGGCCGATTTTGTTGCTCTCGTCGAGCGAGTCCGTCGCGTAATCTGTTAATGAGAACGCCGTAGTAATGTAAAAATGTGCTGACACAATTTTGTAATTCATATGTGATTTTTATTGTGGCATTGTGTATGTGAAAGGAAAAGACACTCCATTGGTTTTGATGATTCAATAACTATTATTATTTTATCTTTTGTCTTTCAACTGAACCTTGTCATCGAGTCATCTGTGCTCATCGTCTGACTTTTTCATGTGATGATGAATTGACCGAGTGAATAGTCCGTTTATAGATTATGATTGATGATCGATGTCGATGATTCCCCTGATTGTGTATCTTGTGGATATTGAGCCATCGAGCGCGTGTTGGGTGATTGATTGATTGTTGGATCCGATGTAATGTGATTATTGATTGACAAGTTCTTACTAACCTCTTGGGTTAATTGCAATATTTTGATGCTTTTATTTTACCTGTTAGACGCCTGACGCATTGGGATTGTAATTGCATATTTTCCGGCAATAAAGGGGTTTCGATCTAACCCAATTTCGTTCTGGATTAGTTTCTCTGTGTCCCCGCCCCCCCCCCAGGGGTCTCGGGGCACCTATAGTGTATACTATCATAAATCCACAGCAACACAACAGTAAATAAAAAAAAAAAAAAAAAAAAAAAAAAATGTGAGCTACATAATACTTATGCCTGTGAAGCCCTAAAACATTGAACTTATTTTATACTCCTTCCTTTTGCCTACTCCATAATATCAGCAAAAAAGGTCACACCATGCAACACAATAAAACAACTAATATGAATTGACTTGACATTCCAAATAATTCATATGTGAAGCAAATGATACAACATACCACCATACAATTATTAAGGTAAAATAAGTACATATTGCGGATGATACCCCGCGCCCCCCCCCCCATACGGCCATGATTCGATTCCCACCCCGCCACAGCACGACTGCTGAGAACAGTGAAGGAACCCCCCTTTTTATGAAACATAATAAGTCTAAGTGTTAGACTGTTCTCTCTATTTCTTATATCATCCCCTGATGAATCTTAAGAAATTATTCAGATGTAATGAAAAAGCAGTAGTACAGAACACGCACTTGAAATGAAATTCGCAGCTTGAATAAAAAAGAATAACCTATAGAATTTAGAACTAGAGAATTTAAAGAGATTGATGCTCAGCAGTATAGTACAGAGGATCGTCTGAAGTACAACTTGTACGTTCATTCTCAGACTATCACATCAGCTGGAACCGGTCGACTACTGAAGTAACGGTGGAATTTTTTTGATTGGTAAGTGCTATTAGCGTTCCTCTTTACATACATGCATGGGGGGATAAAGTTCGAAAATTGTTTAGATAAATGCCAAATATATTGTGAAAGAACAATTATCCTCCGATATTTCGGAACAAAATCGTTCGAAAGCACGGCATCATACTATTGACAATATGTGTCTCCATGTGTTTGTTGCTGACGTAAGTAGCCAGTATGATTTATACATGGCAAGCTCGCCATGCTCCACACATGGACAGTTATACATTTGTGTACAAAAGTAATGATGGCCTAGCTTATGAGTTGGGCACAGAAAACGCTCTGAATTCATGTCCTTTTACCATAACTTCTACTCGATAATATTGTTATATATGGCTATCAACTTATAGTCATCTGTATAACATGAAAATAAGGACTGCGACATTCAGAGTCGTTTTAATTTTCTACATGTGTACCAGCATTAAACATTTGCAAAGCAATTTTATAAGTTTCTCTTGCATTCATTCACACAGTGCAAACTTTGTCGCTTTTTTCGCATAGAGGGCGAATGTGGTCCATATAGCTCTTCTTAGGACCACATACACAGTAGGTGGCATGTCACTCACCGGAGTGTTTCTGTTTCTGTTTTGTTTAATACTTTGGGTGGCTATGCGCGCACGCGGTTCGCCGAGAAACAATTGTTTCCATACCTTTTAATTGAAAGATAAACGTCATGAGTTGCTTCAATAGAATATTTTCGTACATGAAACTGTGATGCAACTTAATAGTTACAAACTCTTATGTTGTTTCATTGATTTGATTTTTCAAGGAAATCATACTTTCTGGAAGGTTCATGAAATATTAGAGAAAACACCTAGCACCAAAGTGTAATATACTCGTAGACTCGCAAAGCAGCTTACGCGGCTCATCAATGCAAGCAGATATAATAACCAATTACATAGAAACATTATTCATAATTTATCATCAGAGTGGCTGACTAAGACGACAAAAATTACTCTTGGCTTTTTTAAGTATAAAAAAAGTTGGAGATAATGCAGAGCTGGATTCAGAACACAACCTTGTCAGACATGAGTCGCAAATCTCATAACCACTACACCACACAGTTGTAGCTTGAGTCGCCATACCATTGATTGTAAAGCAAACATTGCATTTTTGAATACATTATAAAGTTCCTATTTCAGCTTAATGATAAATCATCATGACTTACATTCATGTATGAAATTTGTTTAAATAAAAAAGTTGGTATACTTGAGCACTTGGGCCTGGATTTGAACCCTGCCAGGCGAGACGTTTGGGCATGGGAGTGCGATATCTTTGCGGAGGGAACTAATGGTGTGGGAGGTGAGGTGCACTGCTCAGGAGTGAACTAGAAAAGTTAGAAAACAGAGCGTTAACAGGCAGAAGTTGTGAAATTTCTTGGGGGCCCTGCCAAGGGCGGAAAACTTCCTTGTCTTGTGCCGGGGGGGGGGGGGGGGGGCAATCACCCAGTGCACTCCCCCTAACAGCCTATACGCTGGTTGCCTGTCTGATACCCGGCTTCACACTAAATGACATCAACCAAGCGGAAAACAGAAGGTGAAGTATAGCGTCTATTCTCGCTATACACTCATATCTTTATGGGTGCGTCCTCATGATCCATAGAACTAACAGTTATCCTGGAATACTTATTTAATAGAGCAACAATGCGCATGACATAATGAAGTGTGTAGCTGATAGCTAATGCTGTGTGCGAATCTTAACAAGGAAAAATGTCATTTAGAATAATTCAGCTTGAATATCATAAATCCCTCTAAATAATCATTCATGTTTTGCCAAATTTCTGTGAAACATCGCGATGCTGTTACGAGCAAATAAACCCAGACATCTCGCTGTCTCTGAATAAGTAAATTAAAAAAATACAACATTGAAAGTTTGAACCCAATTTGTTGAAATTTCAATGTAGTATGAATTCAAATTATTTAATCATTGTTTGGAGGATTCTTAATTGGCAACTGCTACTCTTTTTGAGATGAAAGGTGGAACTCCCCATTGACTTTGTACACAAATTCACTATTCTTAATTTTTATGAAATTTTGATGCCTCTACATTGTGTATCAAATTAATGTCCCCGCAAATAATGATGTTACCTGTGTTCTGGAAGGAATTGATTACCTCACACAGCACTAACATTTCAGAAAAATTTAAATTTGTGAAAATTTGTGTACAAAACGCAATGGGATTCTCCACACTTTCATGCTGTCAAAAAGTGGTAGGTTTGCCGCTTACGCATTTGTGCCGGGACCTGACCCGTCTGCGAGTTTATTTCAAGAGGCTTCAGTACGGGAAAGAAATACCTCACTGACCAACTAGCAATAACTTTGGTTGCAAACAACGTTTTTAGGAAATTCCATACAGCAAGTTGAAGTACATTTTAGCAGACGCTTCTAAACGCATAAAGGTTGTTTGAAAATATCCATCCTGAATTTTTGTAAAGCAAATGCTAATGTAACCAACATACATGTAGTCTAAGTTTCTGCGAAAATATACAACCCCATTTCAATAAATACAAGAGTAACAACAGTTATAAAAAAACCTCTGACCATATTACTAGTTAAATGAGAGATAGTCAGCCCAAATAAGAATGATAAGAGATATCATTAATGAGCGCGTCCCCTATGTAATTGATCTTTCAGGACTTTAAAATTAACGTTGTGTCTACATCCTTTGTCCTATGTATCATCGAGATGCTGATTGAATTTATGCGATTTTCAGGTTCCAAAGATCTATACATAATACCCCCGTAACTTGAGAATGTAACATCAATACACAAAGAGAATTACTGCTAGTACGAATAAATCATTGTAATTCCGGGTGAATACAATCGTTGCTACGTTGACGTGTAAATGCGAATGTGCCCGCAGCGCCGCAGAGTGCATGAGCGAATGCCGCGTGTAAAGAGTTAAAGTAATCGCTCCATACATAAGGATTTAAGTAAATCTTTGAACATTTATACTCTTGAAGCAAGTTTCAGGTCAAAATTGTTCAAATTTTCACCCATTTTCTTCTCTTATGGTATCTATGCGCCTGAATGCGAGTAGATGTCTAATTCAACATTCCTCCTTCTAATTGTCTGGTGTAAAAACGTGGAATTTGCGCTCGAGATCCACGACAAGAAACGAAGGCACGCATTTTTTTTTTGGGTGATACACATGCCAAACTAGCTTTGCCATAGCTTATACATTTTCATGTCAGTATCTGCTGTGAAAAATTCACAAATTTTTCCTATACTTATCTATTGATGAAGTTTACTTAAATGTTTAGAACTGAAATTGGTTTTCTGTCGTTTACTTTACAACCATTTTAGCAACTCAGTGACTTACAGATGACTCAATGACATATGTCCCGGCATCTTCCACTAACAGCAGTTATATTTATGCGAACATGGTGATACGTCATCTCCTACCTTCTCGAAAACCTCCTGAGTGGTAAGTATTTAGCAGTGCGTCCAGAAAAAGACCAAAACCAAAAATAAAGCTTATTGTGGCATAAGCGCTGCGTATGGATTGAACTATACAAGTTCAAAATAAACTTGACTTATGCTCTATCAATGATACATTAGGCAAACATTCAATGCACTCATGAAGTAGCAATGACTTAAAAAAATTAAGTCAAACAACATATGCTCACATTTTATCTTTTACACTGTCAGCAAAACCAACTGTCATGCTTTTTTGCCTTCATGATGAAGTGTCAAAGCCAACAAGTTAAGCAACTGATTTTTGACCTAATATTTCAAATCTTGGCACTCAGGGATGCCTGCAGAATAAGTTGCTTAATGTAGCATGTACAAACTGAAAGCGTAAGTCAAGTTTATTTTGAACTGTGTTTCTGCAGTCATCACTGCTCGCGCTTTCTGCAGCAAAAGCTTCTGTTTCAGTCATGTTTTTCTGGATGCCTGTATATCCACAAGATGGAGACTATTTGATTCAATATAAATGCATTCTATATTACCCAGCAGCTGAGACACTTTTTTCAATCTCCAATGATTACAAAAAAGTGTCTTGACATTAATAATTTTGCATTCCACTCTAATAGATTGTAATGATGAAGTACAAAGCATACATATGTACGTATCTGGCACATGAGGCTCTAAGAAATATATCAAGTGTGTGACACCTTCTGTAGCTTAATTATTACTATTGTGAGCGACTAAGTCAGTTGCTCTTGGGGTGTCATTATGTTTGTTAATACGTATTCAAAAGATAAATGCCTTACATGTAGGTTACCATCATTTATATAGCATATGTACTTAGAGACATACAGAGAACAGATAAAATTATTTGTACACCATTCGCAATTGCGTGATGTGTGAAAAGAATTGTAGGCTGGTAGTGTATAATGTGTATGTACTTGTTAAGACCGAAAGTCGCATATGCGTGATGTTTTGGAGTGTCTGGCTGCTTGGGTAATTCGGGAATGCCATGTATCCTTTCGAAAACGATCGCCACCGAAATTATCGTACATTCCTATCAGCACGCATTCAAGCTGAAGCTAAGAACGAACTGAAACCCAAGTCTGATAACAGCCCATACACTTCATGGCAATAGCGGCAAGCGAATGGTCTTGATTACATGATTACGACAGGCGTATCCTTTAGCAATTTCTTCTCTTGCTGTGTGTGTTTTTTTTTAAATAGACTTGTATAAATAACCCTGCCTCATGTAACGTTATCAAGAGTGAAAATCTTCTGTTCAATTCACGTTTCTCAGCAATCCATATTTTTCGCATGTCAATAGGCACACTTCATCATGTATGGGGTTATGAACTGACTTTGCTGACTCGTGAGAAGATATTGATTAAGTGAGAGACTTAAACAGATTATATATCCCTAGTCATTGTCTTCTGTGCATTTATTGATACTCGAAATATTGTGAAGCAAGCACCCGTCAAGGTCAATGCCTGAAATTGCACATTTTTTGAGATCATTTTTCACATTATTGAGAAAGTACCGCAGGTAACAAAACTTAAAAGAATTGGGAGAGGAAAAAATAAATAAATAGATAACATAAGCGCAGTTTAGTTTAGGCAATTTTTTTTTAATTGAAAGCTTATGCCCAAAGGTCATATCACGCAATAACAGATTCTGAGTCTTTCTTATTTTTAAATCAATAATCAATATCTTGGGGGGGAACGCCTGAGATTTCGACATATTTCTATATTCTAAGCATTATAGCATACCTAAGGTTAAATAAGTGTAAGTATCTTATTTTAGCCGGCCTCATCTGCAAAGATTATAGTCTGCTGAGGTATACCAGTAATTATGATAAACCTAACACCTTATTACCTTTAGATGCTATAAGTTAAATATAGTCAAAAAATCTAGAGATTTTTCATTATTAATTTAAAATACGAAAGGAGCATTTCAAAATTAGTTTTTGGTGTATTATACCTTTGAGCAAAAGCTTTCAAATAAAAAAATTGCCAAAGCTAGACTTGCTGCTTTAAATTTTGCCATTTGTGTATTGATAATCGCAGATAATAAGAGCTACAATACACTAGTACTCCCCTCAGAACTTTCAATATAAATCTTCTCTTAGCTTGATAAACATACGTGTCTAAAGTAAATACTCTTAATGTGACTTTATCAAATTTATGTTGTAATGATTTTGTTGTACAGGTAAAAGCTGATTTTAAGTTACTGACCTGACCTTATCCACAGCTACAGCTAGGATGGCCTAGACACGAGCTCTATCTCTTCCATATCAACAATGCAGGTAGGCTGTGGAACCTATGTTCTTTAGTTAATATTTTCACATTTACCCTGCTAGATTCTATTGTTTTATCTTATGGACATATAGCATATTTAACAAATTGAAGTTTCACAAGGGTTTGATATACAGATAGGAAGAACTCGGCAAATGTTTTTTGTTTTATTTTATTCATACTTAGGTTGAATAACTCAGTTATAGATGACATTTATTTAATTATTTGCTACATAAGTTTTCCGGGGGGGCGGGGTCACTCACCATGCTGGAGTGTACCCCTTGCTGTTCCGCAAAAAACTGTCGAATAAGTCATTTGATGTACGGCGCGTTCTAGACTTTCAGAAAGGTAGCTTTTCAGGTTTGTCTATGAGCGTTTTTGAAAAGGTTGTATTTTCAGCCCTAATATTCGTCCCTTCTTGATTTTTGTGACGTCTACTCTATCTTGTCTTGTTTGCCATTTATTTTGTAACTGGTTCATAGGCTTTTTATTGCAATTTAGGGGCTGTATTCTAACTGTCTGTGCTATTGCTCATCACAATCCAAGAAGGATTTGTTTCTCCGTTCTACACCACTTCCATTTGGTGCCGTTTTTCATTGAATAGACCTACGCACTTTTGCCAATTTAGGTCTCATTATAACATTGTTATACGCCTATTTCGCCAATTTAGTCACTTTTAAAGTTGCCGTTACAGAATTTCGCAATTTCAGGTGAATTGTGCTAAGAATTACGCGTTTAGGTCTAATTTTGAGTGCTTGACAAGCGTGGTACTCATCCAGATGGGAGTGATCCCCCCGGATAAGTTGTTATTTATTTACTAGTATTAACGGTAGTTGGTATAAATTCAACATTCCCATTTGAGCTATTATTAGCACTATAGATATGTAGTTTAACAAAATGGTGATTACTGGGCAGTGTGAGATGAAAGTTACGTTTTTTGCTATTCTCAAACTTGTTGATTATGCAACCTCCAATCTAAATGTATTCATTACATAACCATGATTGTCTTTTGGCTTTCAGATTGCATTGTGTTGTCTCTGGAATGCA
>JZLH01S0015896.1:0-24837 GCA_001188425.1 Eucidaris tribuloides | reverse complement strand
AAAGTAGGGGTCACTGTTAATTCTAAAGAGTTATGAGCATTTAAAAATGCCGCAAATCACTACGCGCGCATGCGCGCGCATTACGTTTTTTGGACTTGTAAGCGATATTTTAGGTCCGGCTGGTCGGGAAAGGTTTATAATTGATGTAGAATTCACTTAGACATCCAAAACCATCGAAAAAATGACGGTATTCGCTCGGGAAAGTGGTGCGCGCGAAAAAACGCGCGCGTACGCGCTCGCACTGAAATGCTCCAAATAACCTGAAACATATAGTACTGTTAATAAGAAGTCATTTGGAGCATTTTTATTTTTTGACCCGCCTGTACACGTCATTGGGGACGCGCGCGCGCACATGGTTTAGACCAAAAGTTGACCGATGACCTGAACTTGACCCTTGGCAAGTTTGGTTGTTTTATTCGACCGCCGGCTCGAGATATTGCAAATATAGGTTAACTCTAGCTTTTTTTTTACTAATGACGTCATAGATGACGTCACGGGCAAGTGATCACACTGACAAAAATTGTGTGTTGAGGTGTTGACACATGACATAACTGTGCTAAGTTACAAGATGATTGATGATGGCGTTAATGAGATATCGTGGTAACAAGAAATGGCAGAAAGAAACAAATAAAAAATAATAAGAAAGATTTCGTACAACATCCATGGTGATCCGCGTAAACGCGTACTTAGTCACCAATAGGTTAATATTTGTGTAGTTTTGGAACTACTCTCTGGGTAATTACCACCTGGACAACCATCCATCTACAACAGTTACCCCCTAAGAACACCCCCTCCCCAGACAACCACCACCCAAACAACTACCCCTGGCCTCCTCTAGGACAATACCCTTGACAAGTATCCTTTATAGCTGGCAGCTACAACAATTACCCAGGCAGTAGTTGTCCTAGGGGGATAGTTCTTTGGGTGATAGTAGTTTGGGGAGGTGGGGGGGGGGGTAGGGTGGTAATTCTGCTAGCTGGGTAGTTTTCTTGGGTAGTACTGGTAGTTGTTTGGGGGGGGGAATTGTCCAAGGGGGGTAATTATTTAGGTGGGATTTGTTCGTGGGGGGGGGGGGGTAACTATCCTAAAGGGGTAATCATTATTATCCTGGGGGTGGTTGTCAGGATATTGTGTATTTCATCAGTTTATGTTAATTTCATCTTTTGCAGGGTGTCATGGGTGTACTTGTCGTGATGTTACTCCGACAACCACCTACTGGTCTCCCATTGGTTGAAATCGCTGAAGGTATGTGTACATTTACCGCATAACAGTAACACATTGGTGATAAATAATTGTTTTACATACTTGTCTATCGGATTCTGTACTCTGGATATGCAGCCAACTGGATCATATTAGTTAAATCATTGAAGATGGTTTGATTCTGCATTTATGTGCATTTCCCATAAACCTTGTGACAAGATATTTTGTGTCTCGTCTTCAACTGATTTCCCCAGAAAGAAAACACATAATTTATAACATAATTTATTTCTTTTGTTTATCATATGATGAACTCTTGCATGTGTATACACTACTGCACAGAAACTTACAGTATTTTATGTCAGCGGTGAACATTTTTTGAAATCTGTGATTTTATTTATTCAATTAAGCACTACATATTACTTGTATATAGCTCAGATATCAAAGTTTGAAAATTTTGTAAATTGAAGTTCAACAATGTTAACTTTTGTTTTTAACCCGTTGAAGACGAGTGACGAAATATCTCGTCACGAGGTCTATGGGAAATGCGTGTTAAAGCGAAATCAAATCGTCTCCAACGGGTTAATATAATGTAAAAAGGTACATTGATTAGTAATAGATGCTGTTTGTTTATTTGTTTGTTTTTTTGGAGGCCTCTATCTACAATCAAGCTCGTCTTATGATAGGGGCCTCCGATATTTTCCATCTTTATCTGTATCTATATAAATATTGTATATTAATGACTTTAAATAATGCTAATTTGTTTATGTAAGAATTATTTGTAGATTTATTAATATAATATAATGATTTAATCTGAGGATATTGTAATATGATGTTTTTCATTTGTCAAAATTGTGCGAAAAATACCGAAATAAAACAGTTCAATTCAAATTCAATTCAATTACCTAATGCCATTGGTCTGAGCACTGAGAATAGATACATTGTAGTAAGTATAAGTGGGTTATTAATTGATTCTTATAATAGATTTTATATAACCTGTGTCAATTAAACAAAGCAATATTGGTATTCCTTGTCATAAGTTATTTTAGTGTGTTTACTTATAAAACTCGTCTAGTGAGTGTTGAATGAAATGTTTCTACCATACAAAAGCTGTTTATAACTGCATAAAAACAAAGAAAATAATTTTCATATCTCATTTCAAATAAATATATTCAAAGGGTTAAGTTTCGATACAACATAATCATTCTGTTTATTTAAATTTAAGTATTAATGTTTTCTCTTATTTACTCTGTGGAATGACGTAGAGGCTTTGCCTGGTGGGAGTTCCTCTAGACAAACATCAAGGTTATCTCGGATCAAGCTTTGGAGCATTCCGTAGGTTTGTTTTCTGTTGATTGTTTAGAAATGTGTTTGTATGTTTGTATTTGCATTGTTGATTTGTACTTTGTCCATTGGGTTTGGATGATACTATACAATTGATGCACTGGTTGCGAGTGTGTTAGGGCAGAGACAGTGCACGAAGTTTAGTCAGTGCAAGTGATAATGCACGCGCCCGCAGGGCAAGTGCGTTATCGATCGCACTGACTAAACCGAGTGCACTGGAACTGCCCTAATACCCGAACAAAACAGTGCATCAATTGTTTTATAAGACCATTCGGCAATACAGCCTGAAAATATGCAACAAAAATTAGACCCTAGGCCTAGTAGAGGCGAGCACTTGACCGTAAGCTAGCTAGACCAAGTTCTAGTCTACCCACGACTACGTACAGATGATTACTGACTTTTTCAATTTGGCTGCCACTATATCGGCGCGGTGAATATCGTCGGGTATCGATCGTGTGTTATCAATTGGGCATGCACGTTAGGAGAATTAAATGCTTGCCCCACACCTGTCGATTGACCAATCACATTGTGTCATTCTCAAACCCATCTTATAGATAACTTAAAAATCAGTTGTAACTGATTTTCCTCAATGTTGACTAGATCTACCATTTACAAGACCATAAAAATGCATTTTAGATTAAAAAAGAAATACCAGAAAAACTTATTTCCAGTAAAATAGTA
Organism: Eucidaris tribuloides; assembly: GCA_001188425.1. Taxonomy (NCBI): domain Eukaryota; kingdom Metazoa; phylum Echinodermata; class Echinoidea; order Cidaroida; family Cidaridae; genus Eucidaris; species Eucidaris tribuloides. The sequence continues at coordinate 21,615 of JZLH01S0015896.1, read as the reverse complement.
GTCATTTCTTGCTATATTTTGACACTTAAACCAAACATTTTTCTGATGTTAACCCATTGCCTCTGAGAATTTGTAATTTTTTATAGATTTTTACATGGCAAATTTCCCAATTTCCCAGACACAACAGGTAAACCCATATCAGTAGTTCATGGATTTTTTTGCTATCAAGGCATGTATCCTTGTCAATCAAAGTAAAGATACAGAATATTGTCCATTGAGATGAGCTCAGTGGACATTCCAAAAGTTTGCCTTGTACCAGGCGTGGGTCTTAAACTTTTTTCCCCTAACAAGGTGGGGATATGATTATCATGAAGATGAAAACACTCGTTCAGAGGCCAAATGAAAGGGCAGTGACATGATTGGGAGAAATAGATGAAAGATATACCAATGGATACACTGGCTAGAGTGTATCTCCTGGCTGGAAGGATTTATTGTGAATTTGTTTGCTGAAGCCAATTAAAGCATGAACATACTAGCATTTGTTTCTCTTGAGCCCCGATAGAAGTAGATCCCATGGACAGCTACACAACAGATTTGTCTGTCACAAGGCATACTGCTGAAAGTTATTTTAAAACAAGTCAACTTTCGACTACACAATTTTCATAGTACAATCCTTGCACAGTTTACTTGATTCTAGAATTCAACCCAAGTTGAGGACTACCCCCCATTTCTCTTTTATCAATTATTTTCTATAATACATGTTTATTTTTTGCATATTTAATTGTCCTTTAATTTCAAGAGTCAAGATAGATAACAAATTCCCACAGTTTATTGATAGTGTTTGTGTGATATTTCATATTTGTGTGTACATTTCATATACACAGGATGGTAAAGGAGGCTGCTGTTGCGACATTCTGCGTCAAGATAGTACGTTACTGCATGTTCATGTGGCTACCCCTATACCTACATCAACAGGTTAGTGTATTGTGGTAAAACCATTTGTAACCTGTCACCATGAAACACACCATAAGAAATTATGTTTTTCATGCAGTCATAAAGAAGAGACTCTAAGCTTTAAATTGGTGTATAATTGGTCTAGGATTGAAGAAGTAAACCCATTTAAAAGCCTGTTAAAGACACTATATAACATTGTGGAAGACCCGTTTAAAAAATTGTCAAATTTTGCTATCTGACATACCCGACAGTGTTTGAATAGATAAATAAACACACTAGAATACAAACGTTCAGACAGTTATGCTGTCACTGGTAAAATATGTACAGATAAAAACTGGCACATGAATTATTCTCGGTCGATAGAAAAATCTGCAACACAGCAGTCTATGGGGAAAAACTGGAATGGCCTCTCAGTGATTTTTACTCTTTTAAAGCACTTAATGATAATTTTGAACTGTAATTTTTTCAGGGCTTCATTTTTAGGCCGTATCAGAGACACTACTAGCATGGGGAATCATGTAGCTCACATTTTTTTAAAATGGAAACATTGTTATACAGTGCCTTTAACATGTTCAGACTATCACCTAAGTCATTTGCAGGAAAATGGAGAAAAAAAGATTTCAAAGATGGTGCTCATTCATGGGAAACGGGAGGCCTTTTCAACTGTACCATGAAAATTATGGTAAAACTAGTCTTTTTCCAAAAGAGAACTGTGGATTGGACAATCCTTTTTGGCTGTTACAGTCATTGTTGATGAATAGTTTTCAAACGTAGCTCTGTGGTGATACGGAAATTATTACGGGGGGCCTTGAAGATGTTGGATAGCAAACAATTCTATTTGCAGTTAGTACATTATGGTTAATCTCGCAATGCGAAGATCAAATTTGGCAAAATTTTCAAGCTCTTGCAAAAACATGGTCAAAGTTCAAATCAAGAAAAATTATACTTTTGAATCACTTGTGGCCTCAAATTTGGACAGATGAAAGATGAGTGTAATTGTATGTACTTGTAGAAAATATCAGAATCTCAGTATCAACATATGTAACCCAATTCCACTATTTGCCACATTTACACAAAACTTATATATATATTTTTTTATAATTGTATGCGATACTTATATATTTTTAGAGCAAATGATGCACCATGCAGTACTCCGGGGTATGATTGTCAGATTTCTGATTGATTTCAGTAAAAGAATTTGAAATATTTATGATCTTCAAATATAGTATTGTTGGACAGTCTATATCAGTATAGTGCACAAGCGTACCACAGTTTAAAGCTGTTAGTTTTCATCTATTATATGTCATGAATTTTTGCACACTTTCTTTTCGTGTATGCCTCCCGTTTGAACTTTGTGTCATTTGTTATTGGATCGGACAAAAATTTAATCATCATTAAAGAATTTCTCACTTTTAGTATGGCTAGTAAATACACGATCAAACAAAATTCTGTTATCTGCCCATCTGTTGGAAAGATCAGAGCAGATATAAGTACATGTCATCGCTGGGTTGATAAAGCTTGTATCTCAAGCTTTGTTGAAAATGACTTTCTTTGATAATGGGATGATGGAGTAATTCATCTTCTAATAACCACCTGAGTTGCATATCTTGTTAATTATCAAACATAGTCATAGGTTCAAATAGCATAGCCTTCACACATAATTTGTTAAAATAAGATTTTTTTTTTACTCTCCTGAAAAGATTTTTTTTTAGATACAAGGTTTTAAAGGCACTGTATAACAATGTTTCCATTTAAAAAAAAAAGTGAGCTACATGATTCCCCATGCTAGTAGTGTCTTTGATAAGGTCTAAAAATGAAGCCCTGAGAAAATTACAGTTCCAAATGATCATTAAGTACTTTAAAAGAGTAAAAATCTTTGAGAGACCATTCCAGTTTTTCCCCATATCGGCCGAGAGTAATTCATGTGCCATTTTTTTGCTGTATATATTTTACCAGTGACAGCATAACTGTCTGAACTTTTGTGTTCTAGGGTGTTTATTTGTCTATTCAAACACTGTCAGATACGTCAGATAGCAAAGTTTGACAATTTTTTAAACGGGTCTTCCACAATGTTATCTAGTGTCTTTAACAGCCCAGCGACGATATGCAACACATTTTTAAGTGGCAGCATGTAACATTGTTAAAAGCAAAGTTCACCCTGACGTCAAGTTGGTTTTAGTCAAAGCAGAAAAATGAGAGAAACATTTTAATGAAAGCTTGGCGAAAATCCAACAAAGAATAACACTTCTGAAGTTCCAAAGTTTTAATTTTGTGACGTCACATGTGAGCAGCTCCCCATGTGTCTTGTAATATGAATTTCATAAAGTGCCATTATTTAATGGTTCCATAGAAGCATACATGGAATAATGTTTCTGATTATGCATTGAATGCACGGATTAAATAATTTTCAATTTTCTGAAAAAAGGGCACTTTATGGAATTCATTTTGCATGACATACGGTCAGCTGCTGGCATGTGACGTCACAAAATTAAAACTTTGTTATTCTTTGGTGGATTTTCGCTAAACTTTCATTAATATGTTTCCCTCATTTTTCTGCTTTTATCAAAAACAACTTGATGTCAGGGTGAACCTTCCCTGTAAGAGAAAATTGGATTGTTGTAACTCCAGTCTTCATACCTCTTTGTTTTAATAGCTTGAGTACAGCAGAACAGAAGCGGGGCTGTATTCTACGATGTTTGAAGTGGGAGGGGTAATTGGCAGTGCTTCTCTCGGTTTCTTCATCAACAGGTAAGAAACACACTTCTGACATATTGATTTTGTAAATACACACAATACCCCCCCCCCCCAAAAAAAAGAAAGAAACCATAATGATAGTAATAACATTACAAAAATGAAAAAATGAAGTCCTGGGGCGAGGCCCCTATTAAAGGGTAGTGCTATGATTGGGAGAAATAAAAAAAATGCCTCCAGAACCAAATTTGTTAAAAGATATACAAATGGATATACCAGCTGGAGTGTACATGTATCTCCTGGCTGGAAGGATTTATCTTGAATTTGTTCACTTAAGCCTAATCAAGCATGAACATACTAGCATTTTGTTTCTCTTGAGCCCCGATAGAAATAGATCCCATAGAAAGCTAGACAACAGATTTGTCTGTCACAAGGCATACTGGTAGGAGTTATTTTGGAAGGAGTCAATTCGACAAACTTTGTGACCATTCCTCTGTGTGAAATTTTGTGACTGCGCCTCTAGCTGACTTTTTACTTTCAAGTCTCACATTTTTTTAGACCATGTTTGCGAAAATTGGGCATACCATTACGACGCTGCTTTTCATATGTGCATGTCAGACCCAAATCTGTTCAAAAACATGATTTTGTGTACAATTTCAATACAAACTGTGTTTTCATCCAAAATTCATTAATGGATAATTGTATTTACTTTTACTGGTTGAAGTGAATTAATTTCATGCTGATTGCAAATGTGTCCCCGACCAACTTCATTGAAAAAAAAATTAAATAAACAAAAGTGAAAACATCAAAGAAATACATAAGAAATTCATGAAACAATAAAATACATAGCAAATTAATTCTGATTAGGCAATTTTTTTGTAGATAGAAATGTCAAAAAGAATATTATCACCAAAAATTAGCATTCTACAAGCTGTTAAAGTGAGTTATAGGTGTTAATATGATTTTTTATGCCTAAATTTGCGTAATTAATTATTTACATTATAGAAAATGATTATTTTTCAAAAATCTAATTATACCAACTTGGAGATTACCTCCGGCTCTGTGCACATGCAAATTTTCACGGCAATCACACGATCCGCGGTGGAGATCTGGGGGGGGGGGGGCAAATTAGCCCCCCTCCCTCTGGACTATGTAATTTTTTAAAAAGTCTGGGCTAATTAGGTTTGAATGAATAACTGAAACTACCATGTTATTTCTGAAATATTTGTTTAACCTGTTCAGGACACTACAATTTTGAGAATGGCCACCAAAGCTTAGAAAAACTAGGCTCATTTTCTCAACTAGAGTAGTGTATCACTATCACACAATATACAGCCTTGATCCAGATATTGTGTCGCAATTCAATAGTCTGCATGCTTAATTGCAAAGTCCCTTTTTGCATTTCCCTGTCATTAAGGTTCTTTCAAGGTCAAACTTTCAAGGGGAGCAGCGTCGGCATCTTGCTCAGCTCGCTGTGTTTCATGGGGTTCTACGCCACCACGAGCTACAGCGCACTCGTCAATCAGTCTTTCATGCTCCTGGCCGGGGCCTTCAACTGCGGGGTGGACCCCATACTGACGGGGTCTATTCCTGCTGAGTTGGGGGAGCTTGATGGCAGGAATGCACAGGCCTCGGTCTCGGGACTCATCAATGGTAAGTTCAGGGCATAAAGGGTACATTTGGAAAAAGGGCAGGTGTTCTTGACCCATTGAGGGCATCAAGGCTGAACAAAAAAGGGCAAATACAAGACAATATGTATGTGGATCACAGGTCAAAGGTCATTGCTCATTAAATGCAAAAAATGTTTTTGAACTGGTTCCTTTTCGATAATTTTGATCTTTAAGTATGTAGGCCAAAGGTCAAAGTTCACAGTTCATTAAATAGGCATATGAATGCTATATGTACGTGGCAAAGGGATTCTTTGTTTTGTGTTGTCCTTGTTTTACACGATTTAGTGTGTTTTCATTCACTATGTATACTAGGCATATTCAGACTTAAAAATTTCTGTGGTTATTTACTAAAAAAAAAGAGTAACAAGTGTATGAAGTACTGATTTCCACTATCATGAGTAATGTAAGTGACTTCCAGCAGTTTTGTCAATTAATTACAGTAAAACCCTAAACTTTCGCAACATGAAACTTTCGCGAATAGGAGCCGATGGCCAATTCGCGTGCATGAAACGTTCGCGAAATCAGCGACAATGAACAAAAATAAGATATAGAGATACTGTTAGGAAGAAGCATTTTGATGTTTTGTTAATAAATGATCACGATAATTTACAGAAAATATTTGTTTTAATGCATCTGAAACACTGTTTTTTTTCTAACGAAGAAGTGCATTGCGATCGTCGTCGTAAGTGACCACGTTCTGTTACTATCTAGTATATCTTGAGTCATGCTTGTAAAGTAAAAGATCTTGTATTGGCATTCAAAAAGATGTGAAATGTTAGACACAATCTTTCGCTTACATTTTACTTTCGCAAATTTTTACTCCTCGCGAAATTCGCGAAAGCTAATTGCTCGCGAAAATTGCTGGGTTTACGGTATTGCACGATTTTCATCACTTTATCATTCCAGGTCTGGGCACTCTAGGGACGATAGTAGAAGGACCAATCATCGGTGTTATAGCAGAGGTGTTTGGCTGGGGGAGTATGCTCTACCTCATCATAATTTTGTCCCTGCTAGGAGCAATGGCAACCTACCGTGGTCACATGATACAAGCAATGAGGTGACATCTCACCCAGGCATGACGTTTTAGAGTGATGTACATCTGTTCCGAGGAGAGTGGGGGTTATCGCGGTCAAGCACGTTGCACTCATAAGCCCCATTCAGATAGAAAAAGGTGTAGCTGCGGCGGCTCAGAGCGGTCTCGAAACACTCCGATTACCCCCTGAAGATAGCCCAGAATTCACGTAGCAGCTACGCTTTTTCGCCGTCTTAAACCATTCACACAGCAACCAGAAAGGTGGGGACGCTACTCGCCTTGCGATACCGGCCGGAAAAGGAAGTGTATATCATATACGCACGATTGTCTTTGGTTTTGTGGCGGATGTTGGTGAACTCTACGTGCATTACTGCGCAACGAGTAGCATAGGTGGCTTAACTCATTCAGACAGAAGGTGGGGCGGATCAGCTACTCCTTTTCACCGGCTCTGAAACACCTCTGGAGATGTTTCAGAGCGGGCACAGAGCGGGCATACTTTTCACCGGCTTAAAGGGACCGTAAAGTCGCAAGTCGTGGGCGGTTGGACCTGGCCTGACTCGGGTAATATTCGGGAATGCCCGTATACTTTCGGAAAACGAGCGCGCACGAATTGTGTGCAATTCCCTATGCAGCACGTATTCACCCGAAGAAAGGCGAACTAAGCCCAACTGACCCTCATCGGCAATTCTGTTCGCAGCTCCACGATTGTTGTTACGCACCACTGAACTCTACACTACGTAGCATAGAGTTCAGTGTTATGCACTGCCTTGCAATAGGGGCAAGCGTAAGGTAAATAAACGTACATGGATTACAAGCGGCGTGTCCCTTTAAACCATTCAGACAGAAAGTGGAGGAGTAGCAGAGCCTGCTCAGAGCTGGTGAATTTGGGCTATCTGAATGGGGTTATAGAGAGTACAATTATAATGGAGATGGTTGTGGCATTTTTTGAGGAAGATGGACCCCTTGCTATGCATTTCAGTGCATTGCAAACTCGTTTTAACCTGTTGGAGACCAAGAATGAGATATCTTGGGATGGGATCATTGAAAAATGCATGTTATATTGAAATCAAATTGTCTCCCATGGGTTAATACATTTTTAAAAGTAAGAAAAATATTTACCAGAAGAAGATTCATGTCATGATTATTTGCCAACTTTTTTGTATGGATTTGTTTTGTAAAGGCTAGCTCCCTTCTCCAGCAAGTGTAGAAGGGGAATGTACATGTATACCCCAATCTCCCATCGTTCTGGTATTTATTATACAGGCAAACTGTGTTAAGCACAGGTATAGAAAAGAACCGCTTAAAGATTGGGTTCAGGATTTGCACGCTAAAAAACTGCAATATGAATGAATCAGCTAAAATCATTCACAATGTGAAGATTATTATAAATAAACACCTTTCATAAAACCTTTGGGTAGACTGCATAGCTTAAGTAAAAAATCTGGATAATTTGCAACGCGACAGCCCTTGACTTTATGACAATTCAGTTAGTGATGTCTGGCGCGGCCAGCTAGCCGAAGGTCACGCAGAGTTCATGCAGCTGACCATATACTAACCATTGACTGCAGCACTCAACTGGTGATGCAAATGCCTATCTGAGCAAATTTGAACTCGCGGAAACAATATTCTGGTAGCATATCATTATTAGTTTTTCTCATGAAACATATATATCAGATATATATCAGATCAAGCATTTGATCTTATTTATCATTAATTTGATAGTACACAGATGAACAGCAAATTTATTCTGCATCTTGAATTCTCTCAGCAAATCTTTCATTCATTAATATAATTCGTTCCTACTGAGGGCTTATTAACCCGTTGACTACGAGATTCCATAAATCCCCATAGGCTTTATACAGGGCCCATCCGGTTCCCGTAAGCAACGGGTTAAATATTAATGAGCTCAGACGTAGGGAGTGATTCTCGGGTATTTGTAACCAAGTAAACTGTGGCATTACCGTTACCGAGCATGGCCTGGTGGTTGTGCCGCTGACCGGATATCAGTAAGTTTCAGGTTCAAATCCTGTTGGGTCATTCTTTTTCTGAGTCATTAAAAATATCAGATCAAGCATTTGATCTTATTTATTATTAATTTGATAATATAGAGATGAACAGCAAATTTATTCTGCATCTTGAATTCTCTCTGCAAACCTTTCATTCATTAATATGATTTGTTCCTACTGGGGGCTTATTAAATATTAATGAGCTCAGACATACATGTAGGGAGTGATTCTCAGGTTTTTGTAACCAAGTAAACTGTGGCATTACCCAGCATGGCCTGGTGGTTGTGCCGGTGACCGGATGTCATTAGGTTTCAGGTTCGAATCCTGTTGGGTCATTCTATATCAGATCAAGCATTTGATCTTATTTATCATTAATTTGATAATACAGAGATGAACAGCTAAGTTTTGTTTGTTCGTTTTCGATAATTGATGGCACTGCTGATCAATTGGTGTGTAATTTGTGAGGACTAGTACTAAGCAGTGGTGTATGTTTATACGGACCCATCTCCCAGCCTTAGTTCTCCTGTTTTACAGTCCATGCTGTAAAGGGTGGTGCTAGATGGAACTCACGACCTTCACATTATCAGCACAAATTTGTTTTAAATTATAGGGAGAAATTAAAAATTAGTAAAGTAATATTTCCAAAAGAAACAGGTTTGGTGATATCCCTCTTGGTATCAAATGATAAGACACTGTTTTGTTTCTTGTATGGTTTTTTAAGTTTACATATTATTGCAATACATGTTAACCCGTTTAGTCCGAGATTCTGAAAAACCCATAGAGTTAACACACTGCACATCCGGTTCCCGTAGCCAACGGGTTAAAGAGAGAGTTTTGAATAATTTGTTACTGGTTACAGTCTTGTGTTAAAAACAATGCTGTTAAATCAATATACAACTTGAACATATTTCCTTTACATTGCATGCTCACTAATTTTGACTACATTTTATAAATTCCCAGTCTTAACCTGATATTAAAAACTTAAAATACATTTTAAGGGCCAAGCACCCACTGTCCCATCCCCAGCCCCCTCCCCCCCCCCACGCACTTGCACCTTTGTACTATTGTGATAAGAATGTACAAGAAGAATCATAGAATTTTTACAGGGTTGTCATGTTTTCAAAGCTTTGCGTTTTGTGTCAACCCTTGCAACCGCCTTAAAATTTCTTAAATAGAAAACACAATGTATATTGCTCATTATTTATACTCCTTATTGTTTAAGATAATTCGTAGTATACTACAATAATTCATAACTGTATAATTTAATGTATCACGAAATCAATATGTACAAATACTTTCATTATACTATGTACATGTATTTTCTTTGTAAATGTTGATTCATGAAAGAGTTGCAGAAACCAATAAATGAAATGAAATGAAATTAGCCTTGTTTTGTATACCTGTTGCACCGGTGATACGTAGTTAGGAATTGAAATTGTTGTATCTGGGAAGTCACATAAATTGCTTGAAGTCTGAGAATATTCGTCATTGTAAACAAAGAGTTTGAGTTAGTTTTAATGTATCAACTTTGTTTGTTTTTGTTGAAATGGGTGTGCGGTGTCCATTCAATTAATTTGTATTGATACATATTGTACAATTGTACTTGGTTTTTCATTATTTTTACTATTATTGTTGGTAGTTTCGCCGCTGATCCAAATTAATTATGGCAGGTGCACCAGGAGACCGCATTGTTTTTATGCGCCATATTGATTCGAGTGTTACGGAAGATGCGTTACGTAACCATTTCAAGAAATTGGGAGAAATTACCCATCTTGTATTTGGGACAGATTCACTCACGGGAGAGCGGACGGGCACCGTGCACTGTGTTTTTTATAACAAGGATGCGGCTGTGGAAACTGTTTCTCAGTTGTCAGGGAAAGAGTTAGGGGGAAAAGTGATTAGTATCAGAAGTACCTAAGTCACACTTGACCCTAAAGTGAAAGTGATTGCATACCCAACAAAGGGGGGATGCCCACCTAGATGTATTAACAAAATAAGGGAGGAACCCAGGGAAACAAGGTGCTGCTTAAGGAGTGGGATAAGTAGTTGAGCAAACATGGGGTTTTGTATTGAAATAGAAAACTTCAGGGTGAAGAAAAGCTGCAGCTATTCCTTCTGCGAAAATACCATAACTTCGTTCTCAGCTCCCTACATGATGAGATAGGTCATCTGGGCATAGAATGTACGACCGATATGGTCCGGGATAGGTTCTATTGGCCTTACATGAGTAGAGATATTCAGCATTATGTTAGTACTTGTTGGAGATGTGTCAAGAGAAAAGGGGTACCCAACTCAACTAACACCGCCCCTTTCATTAATGTGAAGACAAGCAGACCCATGGAACTTGTATGCATGGACCATTTAGCTCTTGAAGAATCAAAAGGGGGCTATAGCAACGTCCTAGTAATAACTGACCATTTCACTAAATATTCCACTGCAATCCCAACAAAAAATCAGCCCATACGACTGCAAAAGTCCTGTTTGATAATTTTCTGGTACATTACGGATTTCCTGAATGTCTGAACTCGGACCAGGGAAGAATTTTTTAATCGGAGGTTATAAGACAATTGTGCAAGTTGGTAGGGATTCAGCGCTCACGCACCACCCCTTATCACCCTCAGGGCAATGGGAGATGCGAGAGGATGAACAGAACCTTACTCAGTATGCTAGGCACGCTTAGTGGAGAAAAGAAACAAGATTGAAAGTCTCATGTCATGCCGCTCATTCATGCATATAATTGTACAAAACATGATGTAACTGGATTTTCCCCCTTTTACCTTATGTACGGACGACATCCCCGCCTCCCCATTAACATGTATCTTGGCCTTGACCCCGATGATGACAAGCCCATGAACACCCCACAGTATGTTGCTGGTCTGAGAGAAAGACTAGATTATACGTACAAATTAGTATCCGAACATGATGAGAAAGCTGGGAACAGAAATAAGTAATATGGCAAAAGACTGAGAGAGAATAAGATTGAAGAAGGGGATCGAGCATTGGTTAGGATTAAGGGAGTTAAAGGAAAGGATAAGTTAGGAGATAAATGGGGTGAGATCCCACATGTTGTAGTTGAACAACCAAATAAGGAAATACCAGTGTATAAAGTACGTCCAGAGGGTGGAACTGGCAAAAGTCGTGTATTGCATCGTAATTTACTTCTTCCCTGTAGTTTCCTCCCTAAATATATCCCTCCGCATAAACCTGCCCCCTTGAGAAAAGGAGAGAGACGCAAAGAGAGTGGTGTTATTGAGCCCGAACACTACCCTGAAATAGACGATGAGGAAGAAAATGATGTCACTGCTTGGAATGTCCCATTGGCAGAATATGGAGGTAGGGAAGATATTCACAATGTTGAAGAAATGAATGCACAGGAAGATGAAGCTTGTCGGAGTTGTTCAAGAAATTGTGAACATTTGAGACGTGATTAGGGAAGTTTGGAGGGAAAAAGACCCCCAACAGAAACAAAGAATTGAGGATTAACTGCCCTGTATTACATAGGTGTTGTATGAATATCATAAAGAATTTAAGTTGTGTCGAGAGAGAAGACATTGGATAGTTAAATTGAGTTATGTAATTTTATTGTTACGAGACAAAATACATGTAGTTGTATCATAATTGGTACATGAACAGAAATGTGGGATGTCCGAAGATTTTCCCTTGAATTTATTTGTGTCATAATAATGTGGTTATAGTATAATATGGTCGTATGAGACTTATGATTGCTATATATTTTTTTTAGAAGATTAGGTAGTTTTTGTTTTCCTTCTTTTTTGTTAAGGGAAAAAGTTATTACGAGTATTTCGGAAGAAATTTAAAGAATAATGCCGTCTAGACTACTCTCCCAGCAGGCCCGGCATAACATAAATATTATTATTATCCTACTCTGTTCTAGAATGCCGAGTGCCTGACTAGAAAGCAGAAGGAACAATTTTTTAAAAAGTCTTTGGTATAACCTGGCCGGGGCTCAAAACCGTGACCTTCTAGACGTGAGGCGGACGCTCTAACGACTAGGCCATTCACTAAGAATGGCAAGTTCTCTCATTTTGAGAAGGATTTTAAATGTAGACTGTAAAAGGAAGCAAATTTGTGAGGGTCACTACGAAACAAATTACAATAGGACATGTTTATTTTTGTGTGTATATTTATGTCATCTGTTCGTATAAATTATGACAAATTGTTTTTTATCAAAAAGATGTAATAAAAAATATAAAATAAATACATACACAAATACCAATGATGTACATCTACTGTGTTATTCCTTTGTACTGGGATATTTCATGTTTTATATAGACAACGCACACACACATACACGCACGCACACACACACACACAGACGTGTGTGTGTTTGTGTGTATGTGCGTGCATCTGTGTGTGTGTGTGTGTGTGTGTGTGTGTGTGTGTGTGTGTGTGTGTGTGTGTAAACCGTGTGAAATGGGGAGGCGGGATATACCCTGTGTAAACGGGGGAGATTTCAGGTTATATATATTCTTGTTTCTCAAGGTTTTGCTAAATTTACTGTTTAGCCTGAAAATTAATCAATTTGAAAGTGTAAATCTAGTTTAGAGAGTTATTTGGAACTTTCTCTGAACTACATACACAGAAACAGTATACTCTCGATATAACAAATTGCTTGGGACTTAGAAAAATTACTTTTTTGTAGTGAAATTTTGTTATGTCAGGGTTGCAAAAACATATACAGAGAAATTTTCTCAGTTATGACCAGAAAATTTACTATTATCAGTGTTCTTGATAATGATAGTGCACTGTACACGTATTCCTTTCAAAATCCTGGTCTGTAATTACACACACGCATACACACACACACACACGCACACACACACACAACACACACACACAACACACACACATACAACACACACACACACACACAACACACACACACACACACACACACACACACACACACACACACACACACACACACACACACACACACACACACACACACACACACACACACACAATGTCACGTGAGAAATGGATCCTAAGTTTTTCTTAACGTGTGAAAACTTGTTATAACTATCCAGAAACACAAACGCCATTCTTACACAATTCGAACACAGCGATCAAAGACATTGGGCCGTATGCATAAAAAGTAGCAATTGCCTATAAGGAATTGCTTCAAGCACCAGCAACTGGTTGCCATGAAAAATCAAGCTCCAGCAATTGCTTAAATGTGTTTGCATAATCTTTTGCTTACCGTGAAATCCGAGTGCACTGCGATAAGCAAATGCCTGCGAACAAAAGTTGTTGCCAACAGGCAGAATTACTTGCTTACAGGTGAAAGAAATTGCTTAACCCTTTGCACGCTAATGTTGCAATTTTGCACATTCGTACAATTAAATCCAACAATCGTAATAATTACTTTTCTCTCTTACGTTTGTACTAAAAAAGCTAACAAATGACCTTAATACTTAACTAACATCTGGAGAACAATTACCAGTATCAATTGTGCAATAAGGAAAACAAGATTTAAAGAAAATATCAAAATAACAATCGTCATTATTATCCCCTCAGAATTAATTCAGCATGCAAGTAGTTAAAAACGTATGCATAAAAAGAACCTTTTCCTTGTTCTGACAAGAGTTTGCTTGGGTTTTTTCAAGCTCCTCAATACCAGCTTTAGCGCTTTTGCTTAATTACGACATTCGAGTTTAAAACATGTCCATGCTCGTATTTAGACCAAACCAAAGCTGCACAAAAGGAGAATAAATCAAGAAATACTTTTTCTGCTATATCAAGAAAAAATTGGGGAAAATATTTCAGGAAGGGGGTTAAAGATTTAACTCAATCCTGGAGGTACGTTGCGTCTTTCAAAATGCATTCATGTACGTTGACCGCGAATTGTGAAGATGGGAGGCGTCTTACCACACGTATTCGACTCGTACGGATCTGGCCTTTGTTCGTGTTCGCACCCCCGTGACGTTGCTATTGTATGGTTGTGGGGACCTTTAGAAATTGCTCACGAATGGCAAGCAAACGGTTTGAACACAAGCAAAATGTTATGCATACGAAAAAAAGCAATTGCTTGATATCGGTCTTTGGCTTGAAGGATGTTAGCAGGTGTTTTTATGTATACGGTCTATTACTTTCATGGGAGCACAAAGGCGAGTTTCGTATAATGTATTAAAATATTACGCGTGAGAGGGGAAGCATTTCCTGTCATGGGAGTTACGAAAGATCACTTCACTAATGAATACAAATTTATGGATGTTTCTTTATGTGACCATTGAGGAACGATTCTACTGATTATTTCTAGAGTGTATGATGGTTGGAATTCAATTTGCATTTTCTTGTTTTTGTCATGCCGGACAAACCTGCAAACATCGGGCGAACTATCAGGTTGTCAAGAACAACCTTTGTTTCAAAATGTTTATGCAGGCAACAAGCAATTGCTTTGGAATGCAAACAAGAACCTTTGCTTGCAAGCAATTCCTTATTTTTATGCATACGGATTCAAGCAAAAGGCTAGAAAAAGCAATTGCTACTTTTTATGCATACGGCCCATTGGCTCGATAATATTCATGATACGCACACATCCATGAAATAATTGTGACGTCATGTCCCGAATTGTCAACAGAAATAAGACGGCAGTGAACATTAATGTACACTAGTAATAGAATTCTTTTGCTGAACAGTTATAAGCATGTTGGTGGGGTCCTGCATGGTAGCAATAAATAAAGAGATTCCTTTAAAGCCATGAACAATAAATCCGTTTAACTTGTTAAAAATAGTTGCAACAATCCAAAAATACAAACGCCAGGCTCACACAATTTCAAGACATAGAACAAAGACAAAGGCTCATTATCCCCTCGCCCGATGAAGTCTGGAGGGGATATAGAAACGCTGCCGTCCGTCCGTCCGTCCGTCCGAAACACTGGTTTCCGTTCGATAACTTTAGTAATGTTTGATGGATTTTCATGAGATTCGGTATGGAGGTAAATGATATCAAAATACAGCCCAAGTGTGATTTTGTAGCTCAAAGGTCAAGGTCATAGCTCATTAAGTGCAAAAACTGGTTTCCGTTCGATTACTTTACTAATATTTGACAGATTTTGATGAGATTTAGTATGAAGGTATATGATATCAAAATACAGCCCAAGTTCGTTTTTGGAGTGTGTAGGACAAAGGTCAAATGTCATAGCTCAACAAATGCGAAAAACAGGGTTATCTAAATGTCTGGAAGCCAGACTAGGGCATATGTAGCTTTGCCCATAAACTGTTTAATATTAATGTAAATTCTTTGCAGACTGTTCTGACAAAGGTTGCTCTTAACAACCTGACAGCTTGCTGGAGGCTTGCCAGACATATTTCAACAACTAATGTATGCAATTTGCATTTTTGGTATTGAAAATTTATTCATAAGAACAGTTGAGAAAAATAACTCTGCACTAGGTTTCAAAAGGGAAAACATCCGTAAATTAAAAATAATTATTTTGAAAACAGTATGTAGGCTACCATATCAGAAATCTAATCACTTATGGGGAAATATAAGGGGCATAATTGATTTGATTATCAGGCCTGTAGTGTAGCTTGATTGATTTTCCCAAAAATGTGTGTGTGTGTGTGTGTGTGTGTGTGTGTGTGTGTGTGTGTGTGTGTGTGTGTGTGTGTGTGTGTGTGTGTGTGTGTGTGTGTGTGTGTGTGTGTGTGTGTGTGTGTGTGTGTGTGTGTGTGTGTGTGTGTGTGTGTGTGAAAAGTTCTGATTTTTTACACACTTTTCAAAATTAAGGGGTAAGGGTAGTTTTTTGCATAATTCTCATGTTTATTTATTTGTACAGAAAATGCAATTATACTAAGCTTATAGCTAATTAAATTCTGCAAAAAAATGAGAGGAAATTCAGCCCTCTAGCTTCTTCCTATCAGATTTTATAGTGGACCAAAATATGTATCACTCTGAAAAGGGGCTTTTGGGGGTCTATCTATCTATCTATCTAGCCTATTTCTCTCCACTGCTGAAGGAAGGCCTCCTCATCTGGGGCCCGATTCACAACACTGGACCAACTACAATTACTATGGCAACAGGGATCATTAGCTGTAGCAGCCATATTTAGGTTTGGGTGCGAATCTCGAAACTCAAGTTAGGATCATTAGCTCTAAGTCGAGCTCTAAATGTTAGGTCGTCCGTGAAGCGTCTCTAACTATTGTTCTCTGCCACGGTTGACTGACAATAACGCAGAATGCGCATGGGCATAGCAGGCTTTTATGGAAAGCTGTCTTTGATATGCACCTGTCGCCGGAGCAATGTCGAATCCGGGTCGAATCACCACAATAGAACAATAGGAAGTCATGAACACAATATCAGCACACGTCGTGTTCCATACTTTACAATTTTAATATATTCACAAATCACCGTATCTTCGGTTTCAGACATTCTGTAACATGTTTCACATAAAATCGTAATAAATAAATTTGTACCAATATAAAGCAACGGTTTCAATTGTAGACTAACATTTATAAATTAATTAGATGTTATTATTTCTATTAATCATTGCATAAAACACATGTTTAATATGTAATCAGAATATTTGATGGATGAAGCTAAGACTACGAAAATGGGGGTTCCACTGCTATTTTCCAGGCGGGGGAATCTTAATTATGTATTATTTCAAAATATCAGTTCTTTTCTGAATTGTAATCATTAAATAGAATAGGGTAAATGAAAGTACATTTGGCAAAAGTTATTCACATAGCATATTGTATAATCTATAACCCCGAAGAAGAGAATAAGGCGATAAATTACCGACGACTTCTTAATCAGTAATGTGTGACTTTTGGCAATGTTATTTCGATTACAATCGATTCAACTTAGAGCTGGAGTTAGAGTTGGAGTCGGTTTCATGGGAGGGTCGGCCTAAGTTCAATCACAACTCTAACCTGTTAGGATGGTTCTAGGTCGGTTTCGTGAATCTGCCCCCAGTTTTCCATTTCGATCTATCTTGCGCCGTTCGTTTCCATGGGGCAGATTCACGAAACCAGCCTAAGACCGATCCTATAGGTTAGAGTTGTGATTGAACTTAGGCCGACGCTCCTACGAAACCGACTCCAACTCTAACTCCGGCTCTAAGTTGAATCGATTGTAATCGAAATAACATTGCCAAAAGTTATGCATTACTGATTAAGAAGTCGTCGGTAATTTAACGCCTTATTCTCTTCTGTGCGTTATAGATAATAGAATATGCCATGTGTATAGGTTTTGCCAAATGAACTATAATTGACCCTATTCTATTTTAATAATTGAAATTCAGAAAAGAACTGATATTTTGAAATAATACATAATTAAGATTTCCCCGCCTGAAAAATAGCAGTGGAACACCCATTTTCTTAGTCTTAGCTTCATACATCACATACTCTGATTTCGTATTCAAAATGTGTTTTATGCACTGATTCATAGAAATAATAACAACTAATTAACGTATAAATGTTAGTGTAAAATTGAAATCATTGCTTAATATTGGTACAAATGTATTTTTTACGATTTTATGTGTAACATGTTACAGAATGTCTAAACGAAAGATACAGTGATTTGTGAAGACATTAAAATTGCAAAGTAAGAAACACGAGGTGTGCTGATATTGTGTTCATGACTTTTTATTGTTATATTGAGGTGATCCGACATTTGCTCTGGCAACAGGTGCATATTAAAGATGCTTTCCATAAAAGCCTACCATGCCCATGCGCATTCTGCGTTATTGTCAGTCAACCGTGACAGATCGAGAACAATAGTTAGAGACGCTTCACGGACGACCCAACATTTAGAGCTCGACTTAGAGCTAATGATCCTAACTTGAGTTTCGAGATTCGCACCCAAACCTAAATATGGCCGCTGTAGCTAATGATCCCTGTTGCCATAGTAATTGTAGTTGGTCCCGTTTTGTGAATCTAGGCCCATGTCACGCTGCCATATTCTTTGATATTATCAATCCACCTCCTACTTTGTCTGCCTCTTCCTCTGGTGTAAGCTCTGGGGGTCCAGACAGTTAATTTATGTGTCCATCGGTCATCTTTCCTTCTGGCCAGATGACCAGCCCACCCCCACTTCTTTGATTTAATTTCCTGTATTATGTCCCGCACTTTGGTTTTTCTTCTCAGATTTTGGTTGCTAGCTCTGTCCCTCTTTGTAACGCCAATCATAATTCTTTCCATAGCCATTTCGGTTACTCTAAGTTTTTTCTCTAGCCTCTTAGTAGTGGTCCATGTTTCTGCTCCGTAGGAGAGCACAGGTATGATGCACTGGTTAAAAGTCTGTTTCTTGAGAGAGAGAGGGAGCTTCTCATCACGAAAGATAAAGTTAAGCTTGCCAAATTTTGCCCAAGCCAACTGGATCCTTCTATTAATTTCCCCTGCTGTTTCACTTTCTATGGAGATCTTCTTGCCCAAGTATATGTAGTTGTCCACCTTTTCTATGGTCTCCCCCGAACTGTGATAGTGTAGTCTTTCAATCTGCGGCTTATCATTACCTTTGTCTTTTTGATATTCATTTTAAGTCCAGCTTTCCTGCTTCCCTCACTAAGTGTCGGATCATTGTCTCCAGTTCCCGAGGTGTATGGCTAAGTAGTAGAATGTCATTTGCAAATCTAAGATGTGTCAGGTGTTCGCCATCCACTACTATTCCCATTAATAGCCAATCAAGGTTTTTGTAGACATTTTCCATGGCTGCAGTGAAGATTTTCGGTGAGATTGGGTCACCTTGTCTAACCCCTTTCAGGATTTTAAAGGCATTTGTTGTAGTACTTTTGGGGGTATTGTTGTCAAAGAGCAATTTCTGTGGGTTTCCACATGTAAAGTCTGCAGTATACTGAAGCAAATAGGCAAAGTTCACACTTCATTAAATATGCATATGTTTGCTATATTACCCGGCGAGGGGATGCTACGCTTTGTGTTGACCTTGTTATTATTCATGATGTGCACGCATCCATGAAAGGATTTTGACGTCATGCCCCAAGGCCTCAACACACCTTTGTGCATGTTGACAACACCAAGTTGGCATCGAATTATCACATGGCTGGCTTAGTGTAAGCCAGTAAAAAAAAATCCATTCCCCAACCGTGAAAAGCATATTGTTAGGGTTTTGTATAGTTAGTCGTGGCCTCTTGTAATTTGAAGAGTCAAATACATGTAAATCAAGAGATCCCGTCATAGTTATGTACAAGAAGTACGTTTAACTTATGAAAAATGGTTGTAGCTATCCAGAAGCCAAAACTCCATCCTCACACAATTTGTACACAGCGAACACAGACATTTGCTCGTTAATATTCATGATGTGCACGCATCCATGAAACAATTTTGACGTCATACACAGAAATGTAAACAGAGGTAAGATAGCGGCGAACGAACTTTTGGCGCACACAATGTACCCTTGTAATAGAATCCCCTTTTCAAAGAGTTATAACCAAGTTGTTAGAGTCTTTCATGGTAGTGAGTTTGATTTGGTGATCGTGTCCTTTTGTAAGTTAAAGAGTCAAATAAATCAAGAGATCCTTTTATAACTATATACAATAAATCCGCTTAACTTGCTATTTACAGACTGTAGCTCGGTAATATTCACAGTGTGCACGTAACCATGAAAGGATATATTGTGACGTCATGCACCGAAGTGTCAACAGAGATAAGATGGTGATCGCGAGCAACAATGTATACTTGTATATGTAGTAGAATTCTTTTCCCGCGAACAGTTATAAGCATGTTGTTAGGGTCTTGTATGGCAGTGAATTGAATTTGATGTTTGTCTGCTCTTGTAATTTGAAGAGTGAAATGAATAAAGCGATTCCTTTAAAGCCATGAACAATAAATCCGCTTTACTTTAGAAAAAGAGCTGTAACTATCCAGCAATAAAAGCATCAGACTCACACAATTTTAAGACATATACAAAGACATTGGCTCTTTAAGATTCATGATGTACACGGATCCATGAAAGGATTGTGACGTCATGCACCAAAGCGTCACTAAGGTGGTATCGAAGTAACACATGGCTGGCGTTGTCTACGACAGTAAAAGAACTCCTTTCCCCTACTTCCAAGGCATCTTATTATGGTTTTGTATGGTAGTGAATTGAATTTGATGTTTGTCTGCTCGTGTAATTTGAAGAGTAAAATGAATAAAGACATTCCTCAGAAGCCATGAACAACAAATCCGCTTTACTTGCGAAGAAGAAGGGCTGTAACTATCGCAGAAAACAAAACGCCGTAGGCTCAACCAACCGTTTTAAAAGATGAGAGAACAAAGCTTGGCTTTTAAATATAACATGATGACACACAGGATTCAGTGAAAGTATTGTGGATGTGCATGCCGACCAAAGCGTCCAGCTGCCTAAGGTGGGATGAAGCAAACACATGGCTTGGCGGAGGTCTTGCAGTAAAGGATTGGCTTTCCCTATTTTGGAAGCATGTTAGTTAGGGTTTTGGCATGGTAAGTGGAGGTTATATTGATGCTTCATGGCTTCATTGTGATATTGAAAGGTCGAATAAATGAGAGAGCCCGTCTAGTTATGATAGCAAAATACGTTTGAGAATCTGTGGAAATGGTTTATAACTATGCAGAAAACGACAAATCCCAACATCACCATCGAAACACAAGCGATTAACACATTGGAGTTAATAATTCTGATAATGCCAGCGCATCGCATAAACAGAGATTGTGAGTATTGCACCGTGTGTAAAACCAAAATAGAGAAGGCTCCGAATGTAGCTCATGTGGGGTGCGTAGTCTATGCCTAGTGGTAATAATGGTCTTCTCCACTAGACTGTTAAAATCATTGTTGTTAAAGTTTTCGCATGTCATGATGTGCAGCGCTGATTTGATATGTTCATCTGGCCTCATTGTAGAGTTGAAGAGATTAATAAACTGAAGAGATCGCGCCGTATAGTCATGTAAAAGATCACTCGTAACTATGCGTTATCAACGACGCGCGTACTCAGCCAATAGGAAGGTTTTGTATATATTGCAATTTCATAGCGTGTTTTTGAAACAAAAGGTTGTTGCTTGACAGACTGAAAGCTTGTCCGAGGTTTTGTCCGCTAGAAATACTGTAAGCGCAAGTGGCATTTCGGTATTGAGAGAATGTATTATAGAACAGATGAAAGAAAATAGTCCATACACTAGGGCTTCGATAGCAGAAACATTCATAATTTGAATATATTAATGAATCTGGTCTATTTGGAAGGACAGCGAAGACACGACTTGGCTATTTTATATTCAACTATGTGCAAATCCATGGAAGGATTGTGAGCTCGTCATGCACCGAGCGTCACTACAGCTGAGGTGGTGGGAACAACAATGTACACTTGTAATAAGAATT
>JZLH01S0015894.1:7826-20837 GCA_001188425.1 Eucidaris tribuloides | reverse complement strand
TCAAGAAATACGAAATCTTGATATCAGGAATTCGATTTCTTGATATCAATAATTGCCATTGCTTAACTACACAAAACCATTGCAGTTCAGTTACTGTCTTCATGGTATTTCTTATAGAATATTTCAATTTTATACTGTTTAAACATAAACCCTTGATTGCTATTTGAAAACGATTTTAACGTGATGTTTGTCCCATCAAAATTACTTGTTGTAAAATATATGAAAAGATTTGGTTAAAAAACGTAAAACGGCAACATATCAAGAATTCATTTCATGATATGTTGCCAAAAGACAATGCACACACCTGTATCAAAGATCACCCCGTGTTTAATATCATAGCCACGTTTTTACTGTACAATTAATTTTAGAAAAATTTGGCGATGTCAAATGAATAATATTGGCAGATTTGATTATTTTTAGCCAAAAAAAGCAAAATTAAATTACAAAGCCAAATTATCTTTATAAAATTATTAAACGGCAACATATCACGAAAAGATTTCTTGATATGTTGCCAATATAACCGTTGACAAACCAGTTGTAAAAATTGTCATTGTGCAAATACTGCAATACATATGTTCTAGCGTTTCGAACATGTTCAATTTAAAACATACTCGTATTTTATTTAGAATAATGACGTCAGATCTGATGTTTTAAAAGCAAAATAAGTTCAAAAATACTTACAAATTCCGCATTGTAAATGCACAATTTGGCAACATATCATAAATCGATTATTTCCGCATGAATTCGTGATAATTGTGGCCAATTCATAACTTTTCCAACGGGTACTTTGTAACTTAATTTTGATTTTTTTTGTTAACAACAATTAAATCTGCTAATATTATTTCATTTGACGTAGCCAAAATTTTCTAATATGAATTGTACAGTAAAATGTGGCTATGATATTAAATACGAGGCGATCTTTGATACAGGTGTGTGCATTGTCGTTTGGCAACATATCATGAAATGAATTCTTGATATGTTGCCGTTTTACGTTTTTTAACCAAATCTTTTCATATATTTTACAACAAGTAATTTTGATGGGGACAAAAATCACGTTAAAATTGTTTTCAAATAGTTGTTTAAACAGTATAAAATTGAAATATTCTATAAGAAATACCATGAAGACAGTAACTGAACTGCAAGCTGGCAACATGATTTCTGACCAAAAAATTGCGTACGTTTCTTGATATCAAGAATTCATTTCTTGATATCAAGAAGTCGAATTCTGAAGAAATCGAATTCTTGATATCAAGAATTCGAATTCTTGATATCAAGAACTGGTTTTGTGTAGTTAAGCAATGGTATTTCTTGATATCAAGAATTCGATTTCTTGATATCAAGAAATCGAATTCTTGATATCAAGAAATGAATTCTTGATATCACGAAATCGAATTCTAGATATCAAGAAATATGATTAAATGTTAAAACGGCTTGCCATACGGACGCTCTATCCACTAAGCCATCGCGCCGGTGAATACGCGATTGACAGTTGTAAAACGTATTGATGTGACGTAGACAGTTTAAAAAATACTTCTATATTTTAATTGTATCTCATATACCCCGCAATACTCATTTATTTCAATCGCCAAATCTGTTTTAGATTAATAGTTATTACCCATGGCGCAAAAAAAAAAACCCCAAAACAAAATAATGCAAAACCACCAGAGCATACAAAAATAAAAATCACATATACAAACAATGTTTTGCCATTCATTACAGATGAAGGAACGAGTGGAAAAGGCTGGAAAATGTCATTTACTTGAGTATTACCTTTTGCAAGGTACTGGTCACTTCTTAGACGTGCCTTATTCACCATTTTGCCCCGTTGCAATTACAGGGCTGAGATTGCCTGGACTTGACGTCAAACGTAAGTTTGTTTGTTTTATTTGTTAAAGAGGACACAAAAAGTTGTTGGGTTTAACTTTACAAAGCCGTGTGTTTCATTCCAAGAGAAAGTTGGTTGGAATCCCAGAGGATGATGCGTAAGCAGCAACACCCACTTCCTAAATAGTTTATGATATAAATCGTTAAACGCCATTACGAATCACTGGCGTATAAACGAATCTTTATTCTTTATTTAATCGAAGTGAATAAACAATAGTTATGACAGACTGCAAACTATGTTTGACAATATGTCGTTTGTGGGACGTGAGCTATATTTGTCATAAAGGTGCTGATAATCCAACCAATTTGACAGAGAGAGTTGAAACAATCCCACGTTTCCAAGACCAAGTAGGGGTCTTCACGGTTATGGAGTAAATGAGCAGAAAAAAGACGATTCATAACTCTAAAAAAATAAAAATCCAAGGGATCCGTACCCTTAGCATCTACAACTCACATCGGTCTCTGTATGCAAGATTCTAACTTGTTATGAGAGAACTGAAATCCGCTCTTCGCCAATGGCTCACATTATCTCAAAACAAGGGCAGTAGTCGTGTGGTTTGCCTGTGCAATTTATTCTACGGCAAGCCATGACGCGAAAATATCTAGGTGTTCCGAGGATCGCTGGAGTTGAAAAAGTAGCATATTTGGGAACGGACTATGCCTCCAAGCAAAATGGCTCTAGGATCCAAATGTCTTACTCAAAATCAATGATCATATTATCATTTTGTTTGAAGAAGAATGTTCTAACTTGTGAAACAAATACCAATGATATCTTGCCGATTACTTTGAAGAAAATGATAACTATCGCAAGTTTTGCGTTCGTTTGGGGGCCATCTCCCGCTCCCTAACCCAAAAGAAAGTGCATTATCACTTTTATATTAAAATAGACTACATACACTAAATATACTGGGTGTTTTTTTTATAGTTTGGCATTAGATGCAACACACTATCTTCATTGCGGAAATTAAATTAACAATATTTAAGTACAAAACATACAACCAGGGAACAAATTACGAGCACACCTACTATTTCTTCCTTACAGCGGCATACGCTCCAATGGGAGGAAAGGATCCCGTGATGTCTTCCCAAGAGCAGGAGTTTGGATGGCGTAAAATTATCAACTTCTTCAGAAATCACCTACACGTGACGGAGATGTATCGGCAAGACTGGATCTCAGACGACTCATCTTCTAAATAATGAGACTAAAAAACAATGTTACGAATCCACAATGAAGTTGTAACTAAGGACAAGATTAAAACTAAATTCTGATACTTCAGAATGCTGCTTTTGTAAAAGTATATGACAAACATTTCAAGTTTATAGATTTATTTAAGCATGTGATCATGACAGCATAAATATAAATAAATTCATTAAAATTCAATCAATTTTACATGTCATAACAAGTAACCTGAAGTAATTCATATGATAAATCCGATGCAATTATTGATATTGCGATATATCTGAATCGATTATAATGGCACAAATTTACATGTTGCAAGACATGGTATTGCCAGATGCGTGAACATGGTGAATGAAATAATATGACACTCATTTGGTATTGTATTGAATTCTATTGTATTGAATTATATTGTATTGTATTCTATTGTTTTGTACCGTAAACACGGAAAACTCACAATCAGCAAAAAAAAAAGACTGCTTTTCAGTAAGTCCGTATACATAAAATGACAAACAAAATGACAGGCTTCTACATAAAAACAAACAAATTAATTACAACTACGAGATTACAGTTCTACAATAGTCCTTGAATACAGACATAACATTGTAGCATAACAAAAACATAATACAGACAGTACAGACTGATGCAGTGTATATAATTGTAACGCATTGTGTGCAGAATTAATGAAATTATTGGGTTAAGATGGTATTCGTGTTTGTTATAAAGTAATTTGTTTTAAAGAAATTAGCAAGATCGTTCATGTAAAAATTGAATTACTTTCCGGTGATAATTTTTGGTGGTTTTGGAAGCGCAAAAGAATGATTCGTCTAGTGTGATACAAATACAATTCCTTTTTATTTTTTTACAGCAATGTTTGAAGACAGAAGACAACAAAATAGTATGATTGCTTAAAATGTACATGTATTTCAAGCACCAAACGGTCCTGCTAGGAACTTAGTAATGTCATTTAAATTGAGAGTTTTTAGTTGTTGTTGTTTTTTTGCGTGAGAACGATGCCATCAGGGTTTTCTAATTTTGCCCGTGGAGGAGAGTACTGAGTGTCAAATAGACCAAGAGAAGGACCAATGATCGGGTCAGAGGGAAAATAAGTGCTAGCGAAGAAAATAGACTTGTGCTTTTTATAAAATGTCGTAACATAAGGAAATAATGGTCACTGGCGACGGAGATCGGACAGTTTGGTGTGTCGGATGATGAAAGGCAGAATTCATGGCAAAACCGTGTTGGTTGCCGAAGATTTGTCAATCATATTTGTAATAAATATTATCACATTTCGATTCCAATATTTTGTCATTCAGTGTATATATAATATCGCATTTAGTACGTTTAGATTATAGATTTTATTGTAAATAGTTCCAACCGCGTGTGTATTTTAGGACTTCCATCTATATCTGGAATGATTGACGTGTTGAAGGGGAAGACTTTGGTCCAGCTGTCAATGAGTCCTTTATTATCTATCTATTTATTTATCTATCTATCTATCTTTCTATCTTTCTATCTATCTATCTTTCTTTCTATCTATCTGTCCATCTATCTATCTTTCTATCTATCTATCTATCTATCTTTCTATCTTTCTATCTATCTATCTATCTATCTATCTATCTATTTATCTATCTTTCTTTCTATCTATCTATCTATCTATCTATCTATCTATCTATCTATCTATTTATATCTCAATAAATTTCACTTCCTGATACACTTTTAACATTGTGCGTACATACTCTGCATTTTGAAATTGATAGCCGCCTACGTCTCAGTACATTTCTTTGTGATTGTAAATGTATCGATAAACATAATGGTTTAGGGGAGAGGACTTTAGAAAATACACCCAGGTTCTGGACAGGGACGGTATGTTATGTATACTGTACAGGGCATTTCCAATTGGAATGATCAATGCACTTTACAACAAAGATAACTATATACATGTACTGGCATAGAATAACGAGAGTAAATCTGTTTTAAAATTCCTTTTGGGGTATGTATCGAACTTGATAATGCATCTCCTCATGCTACTTATATCAGACTGTTGGCCCAAAATAAAAGAAGCTGCGTTCACCAGTTTTTGTGGTTGTACCTGCTGCAACTGAATGTTATTTGTAAGGATGGTAAAAGAGACTGGGGGAAGCAAGACACATATTTTGGGGCACAGTTGTGTATAAATTGAAATACCGATATACTATTTTGATTCATTATTTTCCATAGGCAGCCAATGTAATTTTTAAAGTCGTGGGGATGCATATTCGTATGTTTTGGTCCCAAATAGAACACAAACTGCACGAATTTGAATTCGCTGAAGTTTGACTATATAATTATTATGGGATATTTTGCATTAATCAGAATAGAGTATAGTCTGAACGATCACGGTGAGGTTGTCTGCCAGAAGGCCCTAGCATATATTTCCGCCAGAAAGGCCTTTATAGTAAATTTTCTCTAATATGAGAAATATTGCCTTACTTGATATTTGCAGATAGAAGGATGTAACAATATTACATCACTTGATTTAATGTGAAAAGAGCCAATGGCTTCAAGTTAGAGACAATTTAGTGTTAACCTTGAAAACGATGGGGCGGAATCCCCCCCCCCCCCCGACGTTTCACGCAATATTTCGGCAACGCGCAAAGCAGTTGCCGTGGCCTTTCATATTTTTTTTCTCGCGCATCTTTTGAGACCAAATTTGCGACGTCCGGGTAGGTGGTTCCAAAGTTACGTAACTTTTCGTACTTGCATGTCAGACCAAGAAATTGCTCAAAAATGTGATTTCCTGTACAAATTCAGTACAAATTGTGTTTTCAGCCAAAAGTCATAAATGTATACAAATTTCAACAAAAAACTATAGAAAACAAAAGGTCGAAAAAACAAAGAAATACATAAGAAATTTTAAAAAATATCAAAACGCATAGGAACTCAATTTTGATTCCAGATTTTTTTCAGGTGCATTTGCTAAGAACACTAAAAAGAGTGTATAGACCAAAAAATTTGCATCTTTGGAGCTTAATTATGATTTTACGCATAAATTAGCATAATTAATTGATATAAAATTAATTCCGAGTAATTAACTATGCAGTCTTGTAGATTACGTCATGGGCGACGTGTGTGACGATTTTCGTTGCGTTCGCGTGGTCGACGGCCGAGATCTCGGGGGGGGGGGGGTATCAGCCCCCCCCCACCCCACGCTATAGCATATAGCCAAAAAATCCCAGCCTGATTTAGGGTTAAGGCCCTTCTGCCGGGAATATCATGCTAGGGCCCTTCTGCCGGACAACCGACAAATCATCCATTACACCGAGGCTGTACAGCCAAGAAAGATTGCTCAACGTGTAGTCGGAGTAAACTTGGCTTCTCCTGAGGAATTGTACGATGAAAGGATATTAACTAAAATAACACAGATAATGCACCAACCACTCAATGACAATTATTTCAAAATTAACCAATTAGGCATACGTTTGTGAGCACCCCGAACATCGAAATCCAACTTCAGGCACTTGTTTGTTCTCAACACCATTCATATATGAGAAAGTTCGAAGATCTGTCTATCAAATTTAAAGACAAAAATATGTATGTTTTGTGTGCGTATACGTAGCGTGAGTGTGTGTCGGTGAGCGGGTATGTGTGTCTGTGTAGTAGTGGTGGTGGTGGTGGTGGAGTGTGTGTGTGTGTGTGTGTGTGTGTGTCAATGTGTATGTATGTGTGTGTGTGTCGTGTGTGTGTGTGTGTGTGTGTGTGTGTGTGTTGTGTGTGTGTGTGTGTGTGTGTAGTGTGTGTGTGTGTGTGTGTGTGTGTGTGTGTGTGTGTGTGTGTGTGTGTGTGTGTGTGTGTGTGTGTGTGTGTGTGTGTGTGTGTGTGTGTGTGTGTGTGTGTGTGTGTGAATGTGTAAATGTGAATGTATTTGACGATTTTACACACACTTATGCGGGCACGTGCGTGCATGCATTCATGCTATTGAAATTACCACACAAAAAGAAAACAAGAAGCATCAATTAAGAATTGCCGGTGCCGTTTAATTCTGATTTATTTTATATCTAAACATGTATTTCTTTTCCATTGTATTGATATAGCAAACCCGTTGAAGGAAAATTAATACAAGGCTTTATTGTATCGAAAATATTGCTTGTATGTGTAATAACATTGTTTAAATAACATGACTGTAAACCCGTGAAAATCAAGATTGGAAAATAAATTCAATATTCTATATGTACATGCATAGATTATTGTTCATTAGAAGTAGATTATGTGATTGAACACGAGGTATAAATAAGTCACCTGATGAAATGAGACAATTTGATCAAAATTCATGTATTTGCCATTGTTTTTATACGAGTCATCTGTCAAAATATCATTATATATCACCAGTACATCGCAGTCATTGCTCAAATGACAGAGTCCCGCATCACCAACGGTACAAAAAGTCTTCAATGTTGTGAGCGTCTTGTCAAGCCACTCGGGTCGCACTGTCTCCCGGAAGTGGGAGGTCCCGGTCACGAAGTCTAACCATTTATAGTCTTCTTCGGATCCGTCATCGAAGACTGACGTTAGGTAGTTGACATGATTGGGGGTAGTCCTGAACTTGGGGTGAAACTATTCTGGAATCAAGTAAACTATTCAAAGATTGTACTGTGAAGATTTTGTAGTCAACTCGTTCTAAAATAATTTCCATCAGTATGCCTTGTGCCAGACAAATATGTTGTGTATACATTACACTACTAAAGCTATAGCTTTCTATGGAATCTATTCATATCGGGGCTCGAGAGAAACCAACTTCTAGTATGTTTATGCTTGATTTGACTTAAGTAAATTTCAAGATAAATCCTTCAAGCCAGGAGATACGCTCCAGCTGGTGTATCTATAAGTATATCTTTCAACCAGTTTGGTTGGATCGATCGAGGGGCATTTTTTTTATTTCTCCCAATCATGTCACTGCCCTTGGATTTTGCACAAATCATCTGTCAAGATATCATTTATATATCAACAGTACATCGCAGTCATTGCTCAAATGATAGAGTCCCGCATCACTAACGGCACAAAAAGTCTTCAATGTTGTGAGCGTCTTGTCAAGCCACTCGGGTCGCACTGTCTCCCGGAAGTGGGAGGTTCCAGTCACGAAGTCTAACAATTTAGAGCCTTCTTCGGATCCGTTATCGAAGACTGACGTCACGTTGGTTTTCGACAGTATGTGGGTTGAATCGACTCGATGGCCCGTGCGATCGACAACTTCGCGAACTGTACTTGTGGTTATCAAGTTGATAAAAGTGAGGTTGTTTGTTAGCCAGGGTTGGGTGGCCCCGAATGCTTCAAATTTATTGTCATCTGGATAATGAACAAACAAAGTTAAACTATGTAAAAAAAAAAACATTACAATATAAGATTAATTTCTGTTCATGTCTTTATCTTGACATTCTTTAATGTTCTATGAAAATCACTCGGGTTTTTAAATGGCCCCACGGTCTATAGGTGCAGTTTTATAGTGGTCCTTTAATTTTCCATCTTATCATTTTTCAGATTTTATTCATTTCGGATTTGTTAACTTTGAAAGATATATATTATCATGTATCAATTGTTGATGTTTGCATTATGCCTAAGTATTAAGTAAGTACGGATGCATGTATGTCTGTCTGTCTGTCTGTATGTCTGTATGTATGTCTGTATGTATGTGTATGTATATGCATGTATTTATGTATGTATGTATATGTGTATGTATATGCATGTATGTGTATGTATATGCATGTATATTTGTATGTATGTATATTGTATATTGCCCAACATCCTGCACTGAAACGTGTATGCCTCACGTACCCAATCCGATCAGTAAGGTATAATCACACATATACCATCCAGGCACCATAACCTTTGAGGTTCTAATCAGCTCAGTTATAGCACGTAATGACCCACGTTTGCTTAAAATCAGTCCCGAAAATACTGATCAGTTTGTAAAAATCTTGCCAAAAGAGCAGAAATAAATGTTGATAAGATTTTGATAAAGTTCTGAAATTCTGCAATTTTACGCGCGGTGCTTGCCGAAATATTTCGCATTTTTCTAACTTTTGCCCCCCCCCCAAAAAAAAAAAAATCCGAAAAATGAATGACGTCCTGCCTGTTTATAACAGTTTATGACTTTCCTATAATTTCTTACCGGAAGCAATAACGATGAGAAGAACGCCCCCATCGGCGAGTGACGCCAAAAGAAACTCCAAGGTTTCAACAAACGAGTCCATGTAGTAGAGTGAATGAATGGCGCTGATGAAGGCAAACTTGGGAGAACCCGTCGCGCCCAGACGATACTTATCAAATGTGGATTTGTGCCATTCAAATGTTACCGCCTTCATCTCGTCACGTCCTTCAACCGTACGTCTAAACTGATCGATTCCAGCTCCGGGTTCTACGACGGTGTTGAGGATTTTTTTGAAACGAGGGAGAAGTTTTTCGAGCATAATGACGTCTGGAACACCTAACAGAAGCAAAAACATCGATTTAACAAACCAATAACAACAAGAATTTCAACAAATTTGAAGCAATTGAACGAAATCTACATTTACATTGAGATTTTTACTTTCTCGTAGGAAAAACACATTTTGTTTCTCTCCAAGACCATTTTTTTCTTGTATTCAATTGGTCCACAGGACAATTTAGGCTATTTTAAATCCGCCATTGACATAATAATTACCCAGTCATTGCGCATGACGAAAAAACATTGTTATAAACTACATGCTCGTGTAGCTGAAACAAAATCGTTTTCCCACATATGCAAACTTATCGAAATATGAAATGTACGGGTTAATATTAAGCAAAATGTTAGTTTCCGGCTGCTAGACGTGTAGTTTTAGCTCACGTGATCTATTACGAATGCTTTTCGTCCGTCGTGAATCATGCGTGAATCTTGAAAACGCATGGTTACTTTCAGACTTCACTTGTTAGGAGTTTATCTTTCATCCTTTTAGAATGGTACACCTGGACCTCGTGCATGGGGCTCAGGGGCAGGGCCTCCAATGTAAAACACTAGCTAGATAATTTTCAAATATTCTTCTCTGGATCCAGAAGTGTTTCACTCAAATCATATTGTATGTTGACACCTCTATAGATGAGAAATAGATATTGTTCATGAGAGTGCCCAGGGTGGCTCTATTTGGCCCCTGAAGGGACTAGACAGGTTGAGGCCTCCTCAAGGGTATTATTCACATGCCATTTTCTTTAGAATTCCTCATTTAATTTCCACCAAATCTCATCCGTGGGGGTAAGACATGTGAAGTTATTCAAACTGTGCATGTGCAGACCCACGGTCTCACGGGCAGGGCTCTAAATGTCCAAAGCATATCATTAATAGTGAAGTATACCGGAAGTATACAGCCGAGTACCTTTTCAGTCAGGCTAATAATGAATGTTTTGAACACTAATCATTGGGCTTTTTAAGGGGTAACAAGTTGGGGAGGCAGCTCAAGCTGAATAATGATATTTCATTTTGATGTTACAAATAGATGATCAAACTTGGAAGGAATGATTCATAGCCCATTTGTGAGGTATCAAGTTGGAGCTATCTTGTAAACGATGGGCAGGGCTTCCAAATGCCCGAATGTGTTCACTGAAAACATCCTCTTCTATAGTTCTAGAAGTAGTTCAGTAACGTTGTATCGTGTGTAGATACTGTAGCAGGAAAATAATAAAAGTTGTTCGTGTTTATCCTCTGTTCAGCTCCATTGGGCCTAAAAGGGGAATAGCAGATCCGGGGACAAGGAAAATAATCGATTACCTTCTTTGCTTAATACAGATGATCGGATCCTAATCAAACTACGCAAGATCCATAAGACAAGGGTAAGTGGGCCTCACGGGGGCCAAAAGATGGGACCCAAGGGTCAAAACTCATGTACAATATTGATGACATAATTATACTATCTGATGGCACCACAAGGGGGTTGCGTCAAGCTCACGGTGAGCATCAAGCCTCCCTCCCCGGCTCTTATAGTGCAAACATCCTCGTCTTCTTTTACATGTGTATTGTTATTCATATATACCGTACGTTTTAAAGACAGAGTAAGGGATTTGCACGTCAGAAAACGGTAAAATGAACGAAATCAGCTCAAATCATTCACAATGTGAAGATTAGTATAAATAAACACCTGTCATAGAACCTATGGGTAGAATACGTAGTTTTTGTGAAAATCTGGACAATTAAACTTCAAAATTTACAGTGACGTCGACGTGCACGGGCCGTTCCAAAATTGTCCGATCAGCCGTTAGCCGGAGGTCGCGCGGAGTTTAGCCGTTTAACCAATCAGTGTGCTCCGCTGGTCTTGCGACGATACACATTATCCGCGATTCGCAATTTGAGCAAAATTCAAACTCACGGAAAGAATAACATTCTGGTAACATATGTCGTTATTAGTTTTTTCTCATAAAACAACAAATTCATGACGTGTGGATCTCAAACGTTCAACACACCATTTGTAAGTACTAAACTGGTATCGATAATGAAGGGAAGTAATCCCGGAAGTAATGGACTTGCAAATCCCTGACACAATCTTTAAGCCCCACAGTCGAGACAGAACGGGCTAACGCTCTCTTCTGAATTAACTAACTGCTACAAAAGTGGGCCATGAATATTACCCCGATGTAAAGTTATCAGTTGTGCAGTGGTGTCCCCTGCTTATACAATCGTTTGGCATTAGTCTTTAAACAAGGCAGATATTTCTTATAACTTTATAATTGAATAAATGCCTTTTCTGACATTTTATTCCAAACGATTGCAGTGCGAGAAAAGTTTCTTCTTTGGGTGCAAGTTAATCCTCGGTGGTGGAATGTTAGTATTACACTAAAACACATTTAATTTAACAGAACACCGTTACTTATTACTTCTCAAGTAATTCCCGGTCTTACGTCAAACATCAATATGCACTTATAATGTCAATCTGCATGACATAATTGCTGCAACATATTAGTTCAAGGTGTCTCGTATTATCATCTACCTCATGGTATTATGGATAACCTACGAAAGCTTAATGACTAGAGGGAATAGGCGACTTCTGTAACTTGCCAATATGCCTTAATTGTTCCGGCTGAGAAAGCGAGAAGGGGGGTTGTTGAAATGCTATGGCCAAGAACAAAGTCGCATTCTTGTCTTCTCCCAGGGTCTTCTCGTCCTAACTATTTTTAACAATTGGCCTTGCCTTTCCACCTTCTCGCCCTAAACATGCTAAAGAAGGCACCGCGGTGAGTTAAACAATCCGCCTTCTCGCTGAACTTTTAAGCTTCCGTAGTTAACCCAACTACCTTTTCAAGTTACCCTAATTTTACATTATCGGAATCTCCCAATTTACAGCATGCGTTTGGAAGTGTTACATGGTGAAGAAATTTGGGTATAATTCGGGTATTCATTACATGCTGCAGTAAAAACTCTGTTCAAAATATTTTTAACAACTGCTTACCATTGTTTAAGCCTGTCACTCTAACAACACTGTTTAACATTAAAAAGACATGATTGCGGAATCCGTCTTTTAAACAATATTGGTTAAGATTTTAACAACGCTGATCAAATTTTAACCAATATTGTTTAAAAGACGGATTCTATAATCATGGTTGTTTAAAAAAATTTAAACAACGTTTTTAGAGTGACAGGCTTAAACAACGATAAGCAGTTGTTTCAAATATTTAAAACAGCGTTTTTAATGTTTCTGCATATAACTTCATACCATCTGCGCTGCCTATTCCCAGGATACGCAGCTCGTTTTCCGATGAGAACGACTCGGCAATCTTATCGACGACCTCCTTCTCGAAATGGTCTCGGATCCAGTTTCGGATGACATCGTCCTCGGAGTTCGGCATGTATGCATTCAGATACACATCTGCGTAGCGATCGATGTCCACCAGTAAACTGGTTAGACTACTGCCGTCCTTAGCGTAAGAACCCGTCCCAGAAACGGCCATAGCTAAAAGGAAAGTCAGTCAAA
>JZLH01S0015890.1:30857-48551 GCA_001188425.1 Eucidaris tribuloides | reverse complement strand
CTATTGAACCTATGCCCTTGACTTTTGCTGAAACTTACTGTTGGAATTGGATAAGTGTTTTTAGACTTATTTTAGGTGAAGGGATGCATATTCATATTTTGCTGTTATGCAAAAGTGTTGTGATTGTTGAAATTGGGAAGGGTCTTGAGGGGTTCCCTCCCCAGGGTGAGAAAATTAAAATTTCACCTATAAAATGTGTATATTTTAGCATCATTTAAGACCAAAGAGTGCATAATATTACAATTGACTGCAGTTGAAGTGTGAAGTGAGCGTTGATTAGTTATTTTTGTTAAAAGACTAAGTATGCCTACAGTGTATTAAGAATTAACAGGGACGGCACTGGCGAAGACAGGGGGCATACTATAGGCCTACGGCCATGCACCCACCCCCTATTCAACCCCTAAAAAACACACCTAAAAGTCGCTGGGGAAAAGACACGCACGCAGTTGCATCGATCCATTAGTCGGATGGGGGGGGGGGGGCAATATTTTCATTGGCATGATAATAAATGTGCAAACTTGCAATATAGGCTGGTAATTTTTCGTGCAAGACATCGCAAAATTGAATATTTTGTAATAATTTAATATGGTTTTGTAGTACCTTGCGCTTTTTACTTTTTAACTTTCCAAACATTCTTGTATTACGTTGTAAGAATTTTTCAATTTATCGTTGTTTAGAGGAGGGGTATGCAAAAGTGTTTTTTTTTAAATGTCGAAATTTTCGGCCATTTTCGGCGCGCTCTGTGCGCAGAATTGCAGTTAGGCCTATAGGCCTACATATACTATTTTATTTTAAAGTGCATGCAAAAAAAAATTGAACATTGTGTAAGTTTAGTGGTTTTGCAGTGTGCCTTGCACTATATACTTTTTACCGGGACTTTTTAAACATATTCTTGCTTTACCTTTTAAGAAGAAGTAACTGAAAAAAAAATCTAATTTTCTGGCGCAAAATATTGAACAGTAAGTGTAATGGTTGTATAGTGCCTTGTGCTGATTGTTATACAAGTTTTCATGACATAGGCCCTACATGTCACGATATTTGTGGCGAGCTACGCGCGCAAAATTACAATACAGGCTCATGCAAAACATGCCTCAAAATTGAATATTGTGTAAGTTTAATGGTTTTGTAGTGCTTGCGCTGTTCTTTAAATATATAATTTTTTAGCTCACCTGAGCCGAAGGCTAAAGAGAGCTATTTGCGATCGCTCGATCCCCGGGAGCCTTTCTTTTCTTTCTTTCTTTCTTTCTTCCTTTCTTAATATCTCCCTTCTTCCTATCCTTTTTCTTCGTACTTTTCTGTAATTTTTTCCCTTTTCCCTCTCCCCTTTCCTTCATTTTTGCCGACTTGGCACATGCATTTGCCGGTGGGTGCATTACTAAGTAATTTGCCGACTGCGACCATGAATGGGGTGTCACCCCCCCCCCCCTCCCCCCTCCCCGGGCCCCCTCCCTTCAGTGACGCCCCTGCTCCCAGACCCTCCCCCAATTAGTATCCCACACACGCTACATTGAAAGAGGATCGAAGTATGCATTAATATGTCACTTTAAATGTACTTTGAAAATATTCCCAATCTTGCTAAAAGTAGGGCCTAGGCTATAGGCCCGATGTATTTTCACCATAAAACTTATTCTCTGTGTTTTGTTTTGTTTTCTTCACGTACTACTGCGCTCGGCGAAGCTCGACTCCCGAAGAGCTGCGCAGGCTATACTAACTAGCCGAGCGGGCGCGAGCTGGCGCGCGCGCAGCTGCAGCTAGCTCAGATCCGGCCGAGTACTGAGCCCGGGGTACACTACTGATCGAGGCAGCTTGAAACGAGGTGAAGCGAGTTTCTGCGAAAAAAAGAGGTAAAACTTCGTGTGAAATAAATGTATAGTTTTGTATTTTGAAACATTCTTTGGGATATTATGCTACTTTTATGACTGTTCCGCCATCTTTTCTTCCAATTCCAGCACTCGTTTTAGATCTTACAGTCTGATCTGAAAATAATTCTGATGAGTGACTGATGTTGTTCGATCTATTTCGAAATGACGAGATTACACATAGACCTGCACGTATGCAATGCCAATAGTACTCAATAGATTTTTCGAAGAGAAGTCCAGACAAGTTCTGATTATTAATGCACGTTAACGTTAGATTTAATCACTCTCATTACTACTGTTTCTAACAAAAAAGGGTTTCTATGTGTTTTGATGAACAGGTAAATTCATGAATTTTTATTTCAGATAGTAAGAAGTGTGTAGCATGTCGAGTGCCTCGCAATCTGTACTCGGGCACTTGATTGAGTCACGTATTACCTTTACGCATGAAAAAATTTGCACGGCCTGGGCATAGAAAGACCACATTCGCATATATTTTCGCGATTTACCTAACTAACTGAAGTTCAAGAAAGGAAAATTTGTGAGAGTTTATTTTCGCGATTTTATAGCATGATTTGCTTTTTCACTTTGCACTACAGATATTATTAGAGAGTGAAAAATTTCACAATTGTTTATTTAAGATATTCATGAAAATACATGTGAACCACCGCAAAATATTATGATGCGTTATGATTGATTGTGTACTAGATCTATGTGAACAAAACATATTTCGTGATGGACAATAAAATCTAATTAGTGTATACAGTAGGGTAGATTTCCATACATGATGTATCATTGAGACTTAAATCTTGTAGAAAACAAATTTGTGTATTATATGGGGGGGGGGGGGGGGTATGGCCCACGCATGGTATTACCGGACGCGGGTTCTACGCGCGGGACTACGCGTATCGAATGTGCGAGTCGAGTGGGGTGATCAAGAAATGTATGACGCATCGTATGAACACACAAAAACTTTAGAAAATTTACACATCAATGACAAATACATGCCCTTTTCATGAAATAATTAAATTTTCCTAATGCCCGTGCAATGTGAATGGCTGTCAAGCTTGTTTTGAGAATGTCATTTGTTTTCCGTGTATTTTCTTCTCGCGCGACTTTTGCGTTTTGCCATAGACATAACACAGTGTCCGGTAATACAGGTCGAATTTCAGCGCCGCGAAATAAAGAAAATTTTTGAAGGGGTTAGTTTAACTGCCGATTTCGTCAGATTAATCAAGTGACTTTCTTCCTTTTTGTTGAAATATTAATATAGACATTTGAATGAATTTAAAAAATGTGATTTTCAAGAAAATCAATCAAGTTTATTGTGTGAATTCTGCATCCAAATAAAAAGTGTCCGGTAATACGAT
Source organism: Eucidaris tribuloides (assembly GCA_001188425.1). Classification (NCBI taxonomy): domain Eukaryota; kingdom Metazoa; phylum Echinodermata; class Echinoidea; order Cidaroida; family Cidaridae; genus Eucidaris; species Eucidaris tribuloides. The sequence continues at coordinate 45,325 of JZLH01S0015890.1, read as the reverse complement.
ACACCGACATACTTGCCTACTAAGGTAAACTGGAGTGAGCCGCTCTAATAGGTGGTCAATAGCACAATCAGGGTGCCCAATTGTGCAACATGGGCAAAATGAAAAAACTTGGTGAAAATGCTTTTTTTGCTGTTTGCTGTAGCTGAGTATATAAACTTTCATTTGATGTGAAAAAAAAATTGAAATTTTGAATCAAAATGTGCGTAAATTAGCAATTTACTGTGACCTGTGTGGTGTGGAATTACATAAAATTAAGTATCGTGTTAAAAAAAATAAAATAAAAATTACACTAGTTTTTTTGTCTCAAACTGCTTGTGAATCTTTTCATTGAGCACCTTCCTGACCTTGCAAAATATGGTGTTCAATAGATAACTGGAAGTGGGTGTAAATTACACTTAAATTCCAAGTAAAGGAAATGCCTAATTTTGTGTGTATTGTTTTAAATGCAAATTAAACTACTTTCATATAATATGTCACATTTTTTTTCTGGTAAGGTGCCAAGAGTTGAAATGTTCAGGAGTTGATGACATATGTTTGCTGATAATTACTATTAAGTTTTAAGTTGTTTGGGCCGAAACTTCTGAAGATATGGTATTTTTTACAAAATTTTACAAAACGATCACATGTGTAGTCCCACACATAGCTTTCCATGTTAGCAGTTGTACGGTAGGTAAGTTACACATTCAGTTTTGGGCCTTGGGTGGACTCCTTTAACGACTTCCAAATTAATTAAGATTTATGGAGGTTAAAAGTTGAACAAGTGGAACAGTTTGATAAAAGGGGCAAACAAATTGATGGATGCAAAGGGGCAATTCATGCACCCTAAATATACCACCTACCTGATGCCCTATAACTGACACTACGTCAACTTTTTTTTCCTCAGCAAAAAGTAAAGAGTTGACAAATAAAGTCATCATTTCTCAAATTTACCCAAATTTTCACAGAACCTTTGATCAATCATGTACAATATCTGATCAAAAAAATCAAGGGTATTGAAATAGAGGAACATGCATTTCTACTTGATAAAATAGTGATATACCTCACCAAAAATGCAGAAAAAGTGCCGGTACTTTTTTTCCTCAGCATTAGAAAATAATTCACATCTCAAAAAGTTTTCAGCATTTTGAAAAGCTTTTCATGCAGTGCATAGTATAGTATGCCTACTTTTTCTCACAACAGAAAGAAAACTTTTAGCTTTGTGAATGGCTACCCTGGAGGTGATGGAAGATGGCAAGGTCATCTCAGTGCATTACGCTCTACATGTACCATACACGTCTGTCAAAATCAGTCAGCATTACGCAATTTGATACCAAACGTGGGGTTAGTCTGTAAATCTACGCTTCTACACTAAATTTTACTCGAATCGCAAAAGCACTTTTTTGATGCATTACATGGGTTTTTCAGCGTTTTCTGTTAATTAATCTTAATTAATTAAGGTTTAACGTAGCGAAAATATCAAGTTACTAATTTTTCTTGATAAGTGGAGTCTAGGGATAGTACCTGAAAAGTTACAAGTCAATTGGTAAAGTTTTTAGGAAGTTATGGGAGTTTAAAGTGTGAAAAGTGTGATTGGGTACCCTGATTGTGCTTCTGACCAGGTGACTTTTTCGCCAAAAATCCTTAAACATGGGTACGGTTTTGGGGAAAAAAATCCTTAAAACATGGGTCGCGATTTTGAAATTTTACGATTTGCACTAGATATTTTCGCCGTTTTCATCGCTAAAATGCTAAAAAATGCCACTTTTCTTCATAGAAACCCTTAATAATAGGTACCATTTTCCGCCAAAATGACCCTTAAAAAAGGGTCAGGTTTTCCGACTTCAGCGGCACACCCCCGTCGGAGCCAAATCTGAGTACCCCCCCCCCTGGGGGGGGGGGGGTGGGTGACGAAATGTTTTCCCAAAATCCAAAGCGTCCAATATTTTTCCCCTGGTCATGCAGCTGTCGAAGTACTCACTCCTCAGCGGGGCGGGGGGGGGGGGGGGGGGCGGGAGGGGGGAGTGTAGAAAATTTGCTCGAAAATTTTTTTTTACCATTCAAATCGTTGGGGGTACATTTGATGTTGGTGTCCCCACTCCCCGTGGTGGGGGGGGGACATTGTACCCCTGTCCTTCCTGGTTTGTGGCCCCTGGTAACCCGCCAATGCATAACCCCGACCTGCAATAGCCCGCGACCCCGTTAAAATAGCAAGTTGAATACCCTTTAACTCGCAATTTAACCCGTTTAAATCCATCATTTTTTCATGACTAATGACGCAGTGACGACAGTCCTGAATGATGCCGATGGTGCTATATAAATTATTGTCAGGAACTGATGGGAAGAACAAGGGGTCTCATGATCACGAGTCCCGACTGCCGAATTGTCGATAGTCTTATTCTTTCTTGTAAGACAAAAGAAAACCTTATGAAGGAAATACAAAAAGTATCATAAGCATAACATTCATCATCATCATCAGCCGTTTTGTGTCGACTGCTGGACGAAGGCCTCAGCATGTTTGCGCCACAATTCTCTATCTCTAGCTATGTAGAACCAATTTGCTGTTCCCCAGTAACTGTCCAGCAAAGTAACTGTCCAGCTCATCCCAGCTCGTAAATCGTAATAACATTATGAGTAAAGTCAAATAACGATAACTATTAATAAACTTAATCATGTTTTTTCTCTGCAATCTTCATTAGAACTTAGAATTAAGAAACAAAACCCTGTAAGGTTACTAAAGTAACAATCAGTAAACAGAAAATTCTGTACAACGACATAATCCAACTTTAATGCGGGTTATCGGGTTCACGATGAGCCCGACGGGCTGTAATACCCGCCGGGTTGGGTCACCCTGCAGGCCCGCAAAATCTGCAATGGATCCGGGTTACAGGACTATAGATACATGTAGGATGGCAGAGTTCTATTCTTAGCCAGACGTACATGTATTTGACCAGTAAGCAACGGTTGTGAATTTGAGAAGCAAAAATCATGTTTTACCATAGACATGCATGATGTAGGCAAACTTGTTATTTTGGGGAAAAACAATACATGTATTTTTTTTTCAGAAAAAGAACTTATATTGTTTTTGGTAGGTTAAGTTTTGGTAATAACCAAAATACAGTTCTACATGTAGCTAATCACTGTAGCGTTACATGATATAAGCAAGACAATACAGTTGTCCCAGCTGACTGCATGAGCTAAGATAAGTATCATTCAAGGATACTAGTACATATGGAACACGTACATTGAGCTAAGTACCCAATTAACCCCAAATGACTCCATCTATCACTTGATGCAATATATGCGTACAGTATGTACAGTGTACATAATCTTTTCCACTTGAAATGAGCTAAAATTCATCCTTATTTTTGCTGTACACCCTACATGTATGTACATGTACCTCACCACGTCAGCGGTACTCACAAATAACGTTTCAAAGACAACCCCTACGTACCTTGGGACTGGGTAGTGTATTATAATTTTTTTTTTCACTCTATTGGACTTCTTCCATTTTTCTTGGGTATTCACCATGAATTATACAAAAAGTACCTGGTATTTCAGTATTTCTTTGGTGAATTTTACCCCAAAAGCCAAGCCCAAAATGACCCCCTTATACATGTAGGGACAGTGATTTTCCGTTTACCGATAAATTGAAACGGAAAATCCGCTTCAGTTGTTACTTTTCATGTGAAAGTTAATGGAATTTACCTTTGCAAAACGAAATTCATGTTTTTGCTGTGTACATTTTCTATGACAAAACGGAATTTCCATTTTAGATCAAGTTGAAACAGAATTACATGTTTTCAGAAACGGAAAAGACCATAATTTCTTAAAATGGAAAATCACTGTCTCTACCCTTACAGGGCAGGAAATAAGATTGTATTTTGGGGGGCTACTTTCAAGCCTGATATACTGATGAAAACATGTTATACATGTACATTGAACCCTATGAGGATAACTGAGGGCTATTTTGTTAATTTTGGGGGCTAAATTGCCCCCAGCCCCAGTGTATTTCCTATGCTGCCCCCTTACCCAAGAAAAATGGTGTGCACAAGCAGTCACCCCTGCCTAGGAAGTGAGGGTACAAGACTGAGGACCTGACTGATTGTAAAATAAATGTACATTTACTTACATGTACAAGAGTAGGCCTACTTAAAAAAAAAAAAACTGTGAGTATTTGTTTCAGAGTGGAAGAATCATATTTGTGGTGTACCAGACAAATTTTTTGTCCATCTCTCACTAAGTATTCTATTATAACCACAGGAATCAGAAAACAACATCAAACCTACTGAAAATGTATTGTTTCTAGTGACAAATTATGTTTAAATTATAGGAAAACATCTAGCAGCACACAAATATACCCCCCCCCCCACATCCGCAGTAAACGTACATATGTGATTCGATGTGGATTGACCCAATTGTAAAAAATATTGTACCATTTACCAAAAGTGCCTTTTTGTATTTTTTCTTTGTGTACAGGTGCTGATTTAGTACCATTCTTTGTGTTTGTGTATTCCAACCCTCACGATGTGTTGCTGTGCTTTGGAGTGCGTCAAGTGCTTTCTCTACTTCCTGGATGTAGTGTTTTTGGTAAGTAGAGAAGAAATCCACTAGGCCTTAGGGCAGTGACATGATTGGGAGGAATAAAAAAAAATGCTTCTCGAACCAAACTGGTTGAAAGATATGTCAATAAATACACCAGCTGGAGTTATACCTCATCTGAAAGAGCAGACTCTGCCCTTTCAAATGAGGTATAACTCATATAACCATAATGCTTTATTAACCCTTTGGATGCTGTTATGTAAAATATACCCGAAAATCTTCGGGGTCCCCCCCCCCCCGAGATTTTTCATTAATTAAGTTTTTAAAAAAACTAGGGCCATTCAGAATCTATTATTGCAGGGTTATGACTTTGGGGCATAAAGCTTTCAAATAACAAAAAAATTCCAAAACCAGGGTTGGCAGGTAAATACCGGGTGGCAAATACCGGTATTTACCGCCTTGCTATTTTTGACAAAAATGGGAAATACCGGGCAATACTGGGAAATACCATAAAAAAGTTATTTCTTGAAGGAAAATAACTAAAAAATGTAGAGATTGTTGTTCAGTAAGTGTGATTCAACACAAAATACAAAAAAAAAATGACTAAGTGATGGTGGGGAACAAGGGACTCATTATGATTGGTGGGACAAATTTTCTACACAGCCAAATCAATACTATCTATCTATCTATCTACATGTATCTAGCCTATTTCTCTCCACTGCTGAAGGAAGGCCTCCTCATCAGTTGTCCATTTCAATCTATCTTGTGCCGTTCGTTTCCATGTAACGCTTCCATGTTCTCTGATATCATCTATCCACCTCCTACTCTGTCTGCCTCTTCCTCTGGTGTAAGCTCTGGGGGTCCAGACAGTTAATTTGTGTGTCCATCGGTCATCTTTCCTTCTGGCCAGATGACCAGCCCACCTCCACTTTTTCGATTTAATTTCCTGTATTATGTCCCGCACTTTTGTTTTTCTTCTCAAATTCTGGTTGCTAACTCTGTCCCTCTTTGTGATGCCAATCATGATTCGTTCCATAGCCCTTTCGGTTACTCTAAGTTTTTTCTCTAGCCTCTTAGTAGTGGTCCATGTTTCTGCTTCTTAGGAAAGCCAGGTACGACTTTGCACTGGTTAAAGTCTGTTTCTTAGAGAAATGGGGAGCTTCTTCATCTCGCAAAGATAAAGTTAAGTTCTGCCAAATTTTCTGCCCAAAGCTAACTGATCCTTCATTAACTTTCTCTTGTGTTTTCATTTGTATGGAATTTCTACCCAGCGTATATGTTAGGTTGTCCACCTCTTTCTATGGCTTTCCCCACTGGAACTGTGATAGTTGGAGTTTTGAATCTGCTGCTCATCATTACCTTTGTCTTATTTGATATTCATTTTAAGTTCCGGCTTTTCTTCTTTCCTCACTAATTGTTAGATCATTGTCTCCATGTTCCTCTGAGGTGTCTATGCTGAATAGTAAATGTCATCTGCCTAAATCTAAGATGTGTCAGGTGTGCCATCACTACTATTACCATTAATACCCAATCAAGGTATTCTGAAGACTTTCCATGGCTACAGTGAAGATCTTGGGTGGATTGGGTCACCTTGTCTGAACCCTTTCAGGATTATTTTAAAGCGCATTGTTGTAGTACTTTCCAGATGTACTCGGGCACTGGGGTCCTTGTAGATGGCCTTAATTAGGTGAATATATTTTCCATCTGTCGACCTGCTTTTCTAAGCATTGAATAATGACTGATGTCCAGGCTGCGACGCCTTCTCGTAATCCACGAATCCAAGGCAGATGTCTCAAAACGGTATTCTTTTGCCTTCTCGATGACTGGCCTTAATGTAATGGAGATGGTCTGATGTTCTATAGCCTGTACAAATCCAGCTAGTTCCCGTGTGTTGGTTTTACATCGCAGCTGTTTCTCACACCTAGCAAGGAAGAACCCGTAGCTCCGTTAAGATTTTGTATACATGAGGCAACAGACTAATGGGCCGGTAGTTTTTGATGTCCTTCATGTCCCCTTTCTTAAACAGTATGATAACTTTTGATTCATTCCACTGCGCAGGTACTTGTTCCATGTGCATGATCTTGTTGAACAGTTTTGTTAGGATTGATATAGTGTCCTCTCCCCCCAACTTCAGGATATCTGCAGTCAATTGGTCCTCCCCCAGAGCCTTTTTCATCTGATCTAAAGCACTCCTCACCTCTTCCTTTAGTATTGGTGGAACATCATTTGCTTTCTCATTCCATTCCTCATTTACTCTCCAATCTGGTTGGTCTGTGCTATATAGTTCTCTATAGAATTCCTCTATGGCTTGAGTAATCTTTACTTTGTCAGTACTTAACCTCTACTCCATCTTTTGTTTTCAATGATGACAGAAGCTTTCTGCCCCTCTCTAGCTGTCTGTTGATGATTTTTGGTCCCTTGTGGTTTTCTAGCACTTCACGTACAATCTCAGTCCTGATCTTTCTCTTTCGCTTTCTCCTCATCTTACGAATTGTTTTATTCAGCTCTGTATATTCAATTTGGTTACGTGTTGATGCCTGTCTGGAGGGCTTAAGGGCTTTCCTTTTCTCATTCAGTCTATGTATCTCCTCCTTTTCCTTATCTGGGTTGTTGCCCTCTTTTTTCTTCCCCTTAGCTAGCTTTTCTGCTTCATCCATAACTGTTCTGGTTATTTGCTCATAGAGAGTGTCTAGAGGTTGGTCCGCCATTGAATCCTCCAGCACTTCAAACCTACACTTATGTAGCTCAAGCTGAAACTCCTGCTGTTTACTTGAAAGCAGTTCTAAGTTAATATGTCTCTTCCTAGGCTTCCTTAATCTTCTCACTCTTTCCATTTTCTTATTAATCCTTACTTTGGCTCTAACAAGTCGGTGGTCGCTGCCTGTACAGGGAAACCCCGTTATAACGAGGTTGTCGGGACCGCCGATTTTACCTCGTAATAACCGGTACCTCGTTGTAAACGTACACATAATGTACACACAAAATATAGCATGTATGGGACTAGGCATTAAACCCATCTGTTTACTGCTTTTCCTACTTGTTCTGCACCAAATCTATGAACAGAAAGCTGATTATTTTTCATTTATATACTCATCCAAAGTAATAAAAGAAACTAGATCTCAAAATAAAGCAGCAACCTTCACGCTCGTAACTTGCGTCGAGTACTGTGTACGGGAGGCAGGCTTTGTGTGTCTGACAAGTGAATGTACTGTGCAGTTGTGTGTTAGAGTATAGGCTACACACACACACACACACTTGCCTATGTATTGTGCATGGCTGCGTGGCAGACTGAAGTGCGATGCGCTCTGAAACGATTTGGCATTTTTTGCGTTGCCAAAATTTAGAATTTGGTCAGCGCACGACGCGACTTTCATTTCCTCGTTTTAACCGGGTGAATTTCTTATGTTTTTCTTTGTTAGTGGGTTGAGAAAAATACCTCGTTATAAGCGAAATCTCGCAATAACCGAGCTCGCTATAAACGGGACTTCTTTCCATTGAACAACACATAAATGAAAACGGGACCGAGACAATCACCTCGTTAAAAACGGTACCTTGCTATATCCGAGCTCGTTATAACGGGGTTTCCCTGTATCCACCTTTGGTACTGTTCCCACATCCATCAAGATTCTGCGATGGTCACAAATGATGTAATCTATCAAATTGTGAGTTGCTGCATTTGGGCTTTCCCATGTCCAGTAGTTTTGGTAGGTTTTTTGAAGTATGTGCTGCCAATTGTCAAGTTTCTGCTTGATACAAATTCCAGCAGTCTTTCTCCCCTTTCATTTCGCTCTCCTATCCCATATGGGCCCATACCACTCTCCTCATCATCCTTTCTCAGTCCAACCTTTGGGTTGAAATCGCCCATAAGTATCGTAAACGTTGTGGATTCTGTCGTCATTATGTTGTCAATTTTACTGTAAAAATCTTCAACAGCTTCATCTGTATGACTGGTAGTTGGTGCATATGCTTGAATGATTTTCATTGTATGGCTGCTGTTGATATGTAGTTTTAGAAAAGCTATCCTGTCTGATACTTCTCTATATTCCATGACATTTTCCCCAATCTCTTTATCAATACTAAAAGTATAGAAATTTTAAAATCACCTGCTTTAGTTTTAGAAATTTTTTTCAATCATTTCAGTCTGCAAATATATGAATTGCTCCATAAATCCAGAACACTTAAAATAGCACACCCCATTGACAGATGTTGATTTTGACCCTGTATATTCAGCAAGATGAGGGCTGTACCCCACAATGTAACACCTGAATACTTTACAGTGTAATACTGTATGTATTGGACAGTATGTGAAATAACACTGAATTCAATTATCAAAATTGAAAAGAGGTTTTTCAGAGTTTTTTCATCTGAAATTTATCAGTTCAAGATGGTTTTGTGTAAGAAGAGCCCAAATGAACTGCATTAATGGCTTTCTTAGTTGAACTTGTACAACTTCAAGAGTACACGGCTAGGTATTGTCCACGTATTTCCCAGTATTTCCCAGGTATTTCCCGGTATTTCCCAGTATTTCCCAGTATTTCCCAGTATTTCCCGCCTGGGTAGGAAGTACAGGTATTTCCCGGGAAATTGCCAACCCTGAAGATGAGGGCTGCACCCCACAATGTAACACCTGAATAATGTACAGTGTAATACTGTATGTATTGGACAGTATGTGAAATAACACTGAATTAAATTATAAAAATTGAAAAGAGGTTTTTCAGAGTCTCTTCATCTGAAATTTATCAGTTCAAGATGGTTTTGTGTAAGAAGATCCCAAATAAACTGCATTAATGGCCTTCTTTATTTGACCTTGTACAATTTCAAGAGTACACGGCTAGGTATTGCCCACGTGTTTCTAAGTATTTTCCAGTATTTCCCAGGTGTTTCCCAGTATTTCCCGGTATTTCCCAGTATTTCCCAGTATTTCCCAGTATTTCCCACCTGGGTTGGAAATACAGGTATTTCCCGGGAAATTGCCAACCCTGTCCAAAACTGAACTTGGGCTTTAATGGCAATTCTTTGATAAAAGGTTTAAAAATATGAGCTATACCTCATCTGAAAGAGCAGAGTCTGCTCTTTCAGATGAGGTATAACACATGCAACCTTAAAGCCTTTGTAACCTTTTGGATGCTATAATGTAAAATATAGTCGAAAATCTCGGGGGTCCCCTCGAGATTTTTCATTAATTAATAAAAAAAAACTAAAGACATTCAGAATCTATTATTGCAGGGTTATGACTTTGGGGCATAAAGCTTTCAAATAAAAAAAACTCCCCAAAACTAAACTTGGGCTTTAATCTCTTGATTGCTTGTTTGTAAGTTTTAAGCCTACAGTACATTTGATGACATAAATGGTACCCGTGATACCAACTAGAAATCCGCCATTTTTTTTTTAGCACTGTACCCTGGGTCACAAAATTATGTAAAAGTTATGTAATAAGTGTGAAAATAACAAATTTAGCTTCATTTTTACCTGTTTTTCGTAAGCTTATGCCTTTTTGTTGTGCACTTGCGCAGGTTCTGCGCCATAACCACTGATTTCAGTGATCTTAACTGAAGAAAATACATGTTTGGACACAAGAGGGCGCTGCACAATGCGGTACACCGGGGTACAACAGTACCTCGGGGGTAGCGCGTGGTGCATCATATGATATTATGATTGAACTTTTCAGAAATCTTGTGAACAACTGAACATTGACCGTTTACACTGTACTCTGTTCATTTGCACAAATGTCTATAATTCTGAGGTTTACAAAAGTGCTGGCCGATGTTTGGATAATATCGAAATTACTCAATGTTGAAAAAATATCGTCTACACGATAATGATCTCATGATTATTTCAAAATATCGCCAGAGGCACGATATGGCCAAAAATACCATCGATTATGAAAACCTAATGGGGTAAATGCAGTGTACTGCAGTGGGAGGGACTAAGAAATCCCTGTAGCTATGAATGAATACTCTGCACATGAGTGCTACTGCCTGTAAACAGGGAGGTCGGTGACGGAAGAGACACCTCCATGCTGTTCAGCTATCAAACTTGTGGTATGATTAAAAGCAGCAGTGCATTTAGTATAAGTATCAACAATCATAGCAACTCTGACAACACACTGCCCACCAAAAATGTAAACAATCAGCACCATGAATCTCCTGATCTAGTTATAAGAGGGTCTACAAATAGCAACATTGTTTTGACTGCATTTTGATATCAACCCTAAAATAGATTTATCTTCTTCATCACAAATCTGTTTTTCAGCTCTGGCGATAAATCGTGTTATCAACAATGTTTTTTCCACGATAATCGAATGAGGTTCAGATCAAATTTCGCCACCTCTAGTTCACAAGTGAACAGCTACAGTGTAAATGTGTAGCCATGACTCCTTAAGAGTGTCTACAATTTGAAACAGAGTGATGTGGTGTAAACTATGTATAACTTCATGAACTGAAAGCTACCAGTGATTTGTGTCAACACACAGGGCAACTAGTCCCTTTGTGTGAGTCTGCTTTGTGGAGGTCACCATTATTGTGGGGATGTGGGTTGCTTTATTCACCTAACAAAGGGTGTGCGTGGGTGCGTGACACAGTACATGCTACAATATATGACGCAGCACCAAGCCCACAGAGCCTCCTAACCATTCTTGTGACATGCTTGTAAGCCCTTCTAAGAAAAGTTGCAACCACACATTTATTTCTCTGTCAGATTTTCAATTACGGCGTATTTCTATGAAGTGTCAGCAAAACATTAGTCATGGTCTCGTTTTGCAGAAAATTTGCACACTTTTTTGAGTCTTGATGTGCTACAAGAAAGCCATGAATTTACAGTACATGTACTACAGCTAAGTGTATTATGGAGCTTAAAGGGAAATGTCAAAATTGGAAGTTTTCAGATTCAGTGCTCCAATCAAATAAAATGTGTAAAATTTCTGTTTTCAACAGTTTTATACTGTGCGTCTAAAAAAAAATTGTGCAAGTGAAAACTGCCCTCTTTGGCAATCAGAAAATCATGATGCTTACATTAATGTCAAGAACATAGTCTTAGCTTTTTAATCTCGAGATATCTTGTAGAGAACAAAACGATGGAATCACAGTTGTGTCATTTTTACGGGAAGAGGGCCTGATGCTATTGGTGACTGTAGTAAAAGTGGCACATTTACATATCTCAGGCCTAAAACAAGCAAACTGAACAGAACAAACGGCATTGGAAAGCTAAGACTATGCTCTTGATGGTAATGTAAGCATGACATCACAAAATTGTTTTTCTCATTACCAAAGAGGGCGCTTTTGACTTGCACAATTATTTTTGAGACACACTGTAATGATACATGAACGCTCTTTGTTGTACAATTATTATCAAAAATTGCTGTGACAGTAAAATGTGTTGAAAGTGTAGTTTTCCGTGGGATCATTTTGTAAATTATATCAGAGTTGGAGATTAATTCATTAACTGTTTCTCCTAAGTAAACAAATTCAAGACAAATCCTTCCAACTTGAAATACACACAGATGCATACACTCATTTGGTTCTTGCTTAAGGGGTGTTTGACTAAACTTTCCCATTTTTTTAGAAATTACTCAAAACGTAAAATCTCGTAGAGGGGATACCCCAAGATTTCCCACAGGTAATGCACATACCGCTAGATGCTCTCCTTTAAATTAAACGTCATAATTTGTCACTATAAACAATTTTCAGTAGATATGATGTTGTTTTCTGATGTCTAGGGTGACAAAGAATACTTTGTGACAGATTGACCAAAACTTGGTCTGATAGACTAAAACTGTACTTGTGCTTTAAAAACGGCTGGTCTTTTGAATGAAACTTAGGTCAAGTTGAACTACATGTATGATGCATCTATTAACTGATGACATACATGTATGTGACTGTGCATCACAAAACCAACAAAAAGTCACCAGGGGTAAATATACGCCAGGGCTGAAAATATGAGTAATGGGTCAACTTGTTCGATTGTCAGTTTTTAGCTCACCTGAGCCAAAGGCTCAAGTGAGCTATTGCGATCGCTTTTTGTCCGTCGTTCGTCGTGCGTCGTTCGTCGTGCGTCGTTCGTCGTGCGTAAACTTTTACGCATTTTCAGCTTCTCCTTCCAAATGCATGATTGGATTTGGCCCAAACTTGGCAGGAATGATCCCTAGGGGGTGGGGATTCAAGGGTCCTCAACTGGTCCACCTGGCCCCCCGGGGGGGCCAGGGGCAGGGCCCTAAAGGGCCAAAAGTAGGTAGTTTTCAAACATCTTCTTCTCTAGATCCAGAAATAGTTTAGGTAAACCACTTTGTGTGCAGATAACTCTAACATTGTATCAGTGTGCCAGATTAATGTTCCTCATGACAATCCCAGGGTGGCCCGGTTTGGCCCAAAAGAGGAAGTTTGGGATGGGGCGCTTAATGCGAATAATACTCAGGTTCTAATTAATGGATTTAGACCAATACTTAGTGGGAATGATCCTCAGGGGAGGGGAAGAGGGTTCCTGATGGTACCGACCAGGCCCCCCTGGGGCCCATGGGCAGGGCCCCCATAAAGGCCCAAAACTAGGTAACTTATCTAACCAGCAACCCATTTGTTAACCAAACTTGGTGGTAGATGCGTAACAGGGACCGCAAATGTTACTTTGGGGTCAAAGGTCACATATGTAGGTGGCAAAGGTCAAATGAAGTCAAGTTTCTTCTTTTGGTTGGTATTGGCGCTTCTTCCTCTAGATTCAGAAATAATTTAGTTAAGCCACTTTGTGTGTAGACTACCTCTATATGTGCTGAATTAACGTTCTCATGACAGAGCCAGGGTGGCCGCCATTTGGGGGCCCCCAAGGGGGCAAAAGTTTGGGGGTAGGGGCCCTATTGGAATATATCTCACGTTCACCTCAATGGATTTAGACGCAATACTTAGTGGGAATGATCCTCAGTGGGGAAGGGGGAAAGAGGGTCATGGAATGGTACACCAACCCCACCCCCGCCCCCCGGGGGCCATGGGCAGGGCCCCATAAGGGCCCCAAACTCAGGAAACTGTTTAACCCCGAAGCCCCATTTGTCAACCAAACTTGGGTGGTAGATGCGTAAACAGGGACCTCAAATGTTATTTGGGGGTCAGGTCACTTAAGTAGGTCAAAAGGTAAATTCAATGATACTAGGGCATGCCTTGTTTTTATAAAAACGAATGTTAGAATTTTATTTAACTTTTAACTTGGTGCCTAGATATCAGGCTCCAAGGGCCAAAACTATAGGTATAACTGATTTTTTTCTATGGGTACCATAGAGAGTTTGCGAGACCTCAGGTGAGCATCGTGCCCCCGGGGCTCTTGTTTATATTTTCTGAGAGTGCAACTCTTCTTCTACGCAGATATGAAGTTTGGAAGCATAACATGCAGATAAAGTTGTACTTTTTGCAAATTTTTTATGCCCATGTTGTTTCGGTTGTCACAGGTTCCCATCCGACAGCGTGAAAAATGTACGTGAAGGACAGGCCTACAACTTTTACACTCCATAACTTTTGAATGGAGTACACTGGTGTATTGAAATTTGAATAAATAATGAAGGGGACATACTGTAATTAACATACATGCTAAGTTTGGTGGTAATCTGATAATCCCTTCATAGTGATTGCCATGGAGTTTTTGAAATCACCTTTTTGTTCCCCCGTGCATTGTGCTGCTTGTGCAGATGATTGAATCTATACCCTTATTTAATAACTTCAAAGCCTTTTTTCTCAAAAGTATCTGAACGGGTTAAACACTCTGTCTCTTATTTTAAAGGGTTAGGAACATCCATTTTTGACAAAAAATGATATATCATTTTAAAGCTGAGGGACTACTGTACTCTATCAGAATCTGATGTTAACTGAAAAATCATTTTTGGCTACTCTTTGTTGGTTTTGTTATGCATGGTCACATATGGGAGTGTCTGACAACTAGTACAGCTGTAGGTGTGAAATATATTTTGGGCTTTAAAG
>JZLH01S0015890.1:1258-18247 GCA_001188425.1 Eucidaris tribuloides | reverse complement strand
CATCAGTGAAACCAAAAATATCATACATTTATTGATTTTGGGCTGAAAACACAATTTGAATTGAAATTGTACACAAAAAACATGTTTTTGAACAAATTTTTGGTGCGACATGCATGTACAAAATTATGCGTATCTTTTGAACCGCGTACCCGGGCGTCGCAAATTTGGTTTTAAAAGATGTAGGAAACCGAGGAAAAAAGTCATGAAACATCGCGCGAAAGCTTTTCGTTGCGGACATATCACGCTGAAGAGTCGAGGGCTCCCACCCCCCAACGGAGATAGGGTTAACTCTTGATTGTCTTCAATTCACACTCATTATCTACATGATAACTGGTTAATTACTGTACAGCAATACAGAATGACATTTAGCCTCAAAGCCTTAAAACAACAGTAGCCTGTCCATTTGCAGTTTCTCAAAATACGCTGGTGAAGCAAATCATGTCAAGCAGATGCTGGAAATCTTTCAAACTATTAACCCACCCGATGAGAGGTTGTATTTCGGAACGGTTGAGTACCCGGACACCGTGCGTGTAGAACGGCGCTGCACGCGTCGGGGAACAATCGCGCAAAGTGCGAACAGAACACGGGTACGCAGCATTTACTTTTCTTCCCATAAATCTTGATTTCTCATGAAAATGCTGACATTGATCATTAGAAAATTATGTTATTTGGTAACATGTCCAGCAAAAATTCAAAAATTAGGTGTCCGGTTACTCAACTCCCCACCCTAATAGTGCTCAAGCGTAAGCATTTTACCCGCGATTTTACCTGGCCTCGGCCCGGCCTCGCTCGAGGATTCCGAGGATTTGACCCAAGTGTCAAGGACGAGGCTGAAGATTTTCTCCGAGGTCAAGGACGAGGCCAAGGCCAGGATTTTGGCCTCGAGACGAGGCCATCCTCGAGGACTACAACACTGGAAAAATACCCTAAATGCGTTGACCAGTCTTTCAAACCACCCTTTTTGTTGAAAATCTGTGTTTTTGATACCCTTAACGCGGTGCACATGCGGGCCGCGTCTAAAACTGAAAAAAACACCCTTTAAACACGTTTTTTGGTCATGCATGTGTACAACATTATGTTTGACTGCCCCCCCCCCACCCCCTGGGCATACACATCTTTTGCACTGTATACCCCATATCTATGGGTGCATGCGGGCACATAAAATGGTGACATTCTGCCTAATTCAAACTGTGAAAGTCATCCTGAACATTACAATAGGTTCCCATGGAAAAATACAAATACTCAACTGAGTGACTCTAGGTTTTGAGATAAAATAACTGACAGATGTACAGATTTGGTAAGTTTTATTGAACACACAATACACACCTGATGCTCCACAGCTTTGAATCGTTAAAATCATGCATCCACAACTTCTGATAACTCACAAACTTCAGTTTAACTGTACGCTCCTGAATCAGGTAAAAATACACTGCTTGCAGAACAGTATTCAAGTAGATACATAAGTCTTTGGCTTTCTAGTAGAGATACTATTTTAATAGTAAATTCCTCCAGCTAATAATGCTCCAGACAATTAACAGCCACCTCTCAAGCCCATTTGTAACTATGCACTACAATTGTCCCACATCTCTGATATTCATTCTACCACCATGACAGTGAATTATCTCTCTCTGCTTGTACACAAAAACATGTTTTTGAACAATTTTTGGTGCGACATGCATGTACAAAATTATGCGTATCTTTGGAACCGCGTACCCGGGCGTCGCAAATTTGGTTTTAAAAGATGTAGGAAACTCGGAGGAAAAAAGTCATGAAACATCGCGGCGAAAGCTTTTCGTGTTGCGGACATATCACGTGAAGAGTCGAGGGCTCCCACCCCCCAACGGAGATAGGGTTAACTCTTGATTGTCTTCAATTCACACTCATTATCTACATGATAACTGGTTAATTGTACTGTACAGCAATACAGAATGACATTTAGCCTCAAAGCCTTAAAAACAACAGTAGGCCTGTGCCATTTGCAGTTTCTCAAAATACGCTGGTGAAGCAAAATCATGTCAAGGCAGATGCTGGAAATCTTCAAACTATTAACCCACCCGATGAGAGGTTGTATTTCCGGACGGGTTGAGTACCCGGACACCGTGCGTTAGAACGGCGCTGCACGCGTCGGGGAACAATCGCGCAAAGTTGCGAACAGAACACGGGTACGCAGCATTTACTTTTCTTCCCATAAATCTTGATTTCTCATGAAAATGCTGACATTGATCATTAGAAAATTATGTTTTATTGGTAACATGTCCAGAAAAAATTCAAAAATTAGGTGTCCGGTTACTCAACTCCCCACCCTAATAGTGCTCAAGCGTAAGCATTTTACCCCGGATTTTACCTGGCCTCGGCCCGGCCTCGCTCGAGGATTCCGAGGATTGACCCAAGTGTCCAAGGACGAGGCTGAAGATTTTCTCCGAGGTCAAGGACGAGGCCAAGGCCAGGATTTTGGCCTCGAGGACGAGGCCATCCTCGAGGACTACAACACTGGAAAAAATACCCTAAATGCGTTTGACCAGTCTTTCAAAACCACCCTTTTTGTTGAAAATCTGTGTTTTTGATACCCTTAACGCGTGCACATGCGGGCCGCGTCTAAAACTGAAAAAACACCCCTTTAAACACGTTTTTTTGGTCATGCATGTGTACAACATTATGTTTGACTGCCCCCCCCCCACCCCCTGGGGCATACAGCATCTTTTGCACTGTATACCCCATAGTTCTATGGGTGCATGCGGGCACATAAAATGGTGACATTCTGCCTAATTCAAACTGTGAAAGTCATCCTGAACATTTACAATAGGTTCCCATGGAAAAATACAAATACTCAACTGAGTGACTCTAGTGTTTTGAGATAAATAACTGACAGATGTACAGAGTTTGGTAAGTTTTGATTGAACACACAATACACACCTGATGCTCCACAGCTTTGAACTGTAAAATCATGCATCCACAACTTCTGATAACTCACAAACTTCAGTTTAACTGTACAGCTCCTGAATCAGGTAAAAATACACTGTCTGCAGAACAGTATTCAAGTAGATACATAAGGTCTGTTGCTTTCTAGTACAGTATACTATTTTTAATAGTAAATTCCTCCAGCTAATAATGCTCCAGACCAATTAACAGCCACCTCTCAAGCCCATGTGTATACTATGCACTACATTGTCCCACATCTCTGATATTCATTCTACCACCATGACAGTGAATTCAGGAAGCTATTAATCCTGGTGTATTTGTGTACATTTCTTCTTAATCCAAACAATAGGAGAGGGGGAACAATTCAATAGGCTTATCTGTGATTC
The DNA here is from genome assembly GCA_001188425.1 of Eucidaris tribuloides. Taxonomy (NCBI): domain Eukaryota; kingdom Metazoa; phylum Echinodermata; class Echinoidea; order Cidaroida; family Cidaridae; genus Eucidaris; species Eucidaris tribuloides. The sequence continues at coordinate 14,942 of JZLH01S0015890.1, read as the reverse complement.
TGTAGTTAGTCAACAATAAACAATAGCTACATGTACAGTATGTGCTGTGAACTTGACTATACCATGGGCCTATTAAACATGAACCCATTGCCTCCAAGATTCTCTATTGCATGTACATTGGTAACTTGTTTGCAAGTACATGTATATTATTGTAATAGCCTTTGATCAAGGCCTCAGTGCTTAATGATATTCCCGGCTATGCGATAACACGCTAGCACCTAGAACAAGATTCACCGCACTAACCCCAGTGACTATACGCCCAGCGAGGGGCAAAGAACAGCAAAATCTCTTGGTGTGCCAGGAATGTATAGGCATTTATATAGTTGGTAGTCTATGGCATGTGGGATACAACTACTACTCAGAGGCTTTGAAGGTGTGAGGAACACACCCACTCCCACACCCACAGGGCCTTGTCAAAAGGCTACTAGGAACCCAATATGCAGTGTACTAACTCTATGGCAATATGAGAAACTCAGTAAAACTGAATAGCTCACATGAATACAAATCTACAAAATATTGCTGTTTAATACATATATATTAAAACTTAAAAAAAAATGAAGAAAAAAATTATAAAATCATATGTAAAACAGTACTTTGTTTCATTTGACTTTTGGTGTAAAAAAGATGGAAATGTTACTGAACATTTGTGAAAATAAGGGTTCTAAATTTGTTCAGGCATTCAATCAGGCTGCATTCTGTACAGCACCACATAGTTAAAACCACTAGGCCTGATAACAGTTTTCTCTTTCTCCATCGTTTACTTCCTAAATTATAAATTACAAACTCTACTGTCATTATTTGTCAATGAATATGATGACAATATACTGCTATATGAATTGTAAAGTTTTCACTTTTAAAGGCATATGGTATAACAATGTTTCCCCCAGTTTAAAAAATCTGAGCTACATGATTCCCCATGCTACCAGTGTCTCTGATAAGGTCTAAGAATGAAGCCCTGAAAAAATTGCACTTCAAATTAAGGATCATTAAGTGCTTTTAAAAAGTGAAAATAATTGAGCAACCATTCCAGTTTTCCCTGATAGAATGTTTTTGTGTTCTATGGTGTTTATTTTTACATTTAAACATTGTCAGATATGTCAGAGAGCAAAGTTTAAAGCCCAAGTTTAGTTTTAGGGATTTTTTTTAATTTGTTATGCACATTAAACTTCTACACAAAATTTTGAAATTATACTCCATTAATTAATCATGGTAATTTATGCAAATTTATTCCAAAAATAACCAAAATTGCTTCTTCTCCCACATTTCTTGACCGATTTTCATTCTGTTTGTTTGATCTGATAGGGCTAGGTGGGGGCTTCGAAGATTCTACGAAAAATTTTGAAATTAATCAATTACGCAAATTTAAAATTAATCAATTATGCAAATTTTAAATTAATCAATTATGCAAATTTATGCAAATTTATTCAAAATCACAAATAAAATCACAAAAAATGCTTCTTCTCATTCATTTCTTTACCAATTTTGATTTAGTTTGCTTTATCTGGTAGAGCTAAGCTTGGTACACTAAACTTCTACCCAGAATTTTTAACTGTTGCCATTAATTAATTATTGCGTAATTTATGCAGATTTATTTCCAAAATAAAGAAATCTGCTTCTCCCTCACTTGACCAATTTACATTCTCGAATGTTTTTTATTATGATTATGGGCTAGGCTGGCGGGCTTCAAAACTTGTTTTATTCATTTGTCTTACCGCGGACATCTCAACCATTTTAATTTTTTGCCAGTTTAAAATTGTACCACATGATACATTTCGGTAATATATGATGTTGCGAAGATGGCTGATGAGCGCTACGTCATTTGACGTTTTCTAGTACTAATATTCTTTTGTAACATAAAAATGTAATGCATTCTAGTCAATTTGAATGTGCTGATTGCAAATTTGATGGGTGTGGGATGAAGATCCTTGAATGTTTATTTCAATGTGTTTTGGTTTGTAAATATGCAACAAAGCAAAATGACCACCAAACACTTATCCAGGCATTGCCAGCTTACATATTCAAAGAATTTTGTGACACAGGTCAAATATTGAAATGCTTGCTGAAACCGGAAATTTACTGAAACCATAATATCAGCACAGTCAGGATGGTTATGCCCAAAATATTGAGCACTTTTCATCCTTGAGTATCAAGAAAGCATTAATGTTTTTGCCCTTTAGTGGTGCATGTGCCTTGGTGAGAGATTAAGTTCCAAGAGCACTGACATGATCATTATGGTCACACAAAGGTGTAAACACTATTCCTCAAAACAAACGAAATTGCTTTTTTGTAATGCTCATAACATTTAATTAAAGGCATCATATAACAATGTTACCAGTTTGAAGAAAAAAATCTGAGTTGATAATTTCCACTGCTACTAGTGTCTCTGAGAAATGAAGCCCTGAAAAAAAAATGGCAGTTCAAAATGATTGTTATTTACTTTTAAAAAGTGGCAAGCATTGAGTGACCATCAGTGCTCAAAATATTTTTTCTCACGGGGGTTCTTTTGGCTAAATTTGGCTACAATTTACATTGTGTCTGTGGAAATTTTCGGTGGCTCTTTTGACATTTTCGAGGCCTTTTTTTTTGCATTATGGGGGCAAATCTCCCAGAGCCCCCGTGTATTTTGAGCGCTGACGACCATTTCTGTTTTCCCCCCTAGACTGCTGTGCTGCAGCCTTTATGTCAGCTGACCATAGCTAGTGCAAGTACCTATTTGAATTTGCAAGGGACAGCATACCTGTCTGAAGTTTTCTGTTCTAGGGTGTTTAGTTTTCCCAAAACAATGTCAGATATGTCAGAGAGCAGAGGTTTTACAATTTTATAAATGGGCCTTCCACAATATAGTGTCTATAAGACTGATTTGACTTGTCATCTGTTCAATGCCTATGTGACATGATTGTTAAGGACCCCCCCCCAGCATAAAAATTGAATTATATAGCATTAAGACTGCAGTAGTGGCTTATCGTTAATGGTTGGTTTTCACACGATTCTGTATGTTTGCACCTTTATATTGAATTAGCTAAGAAAAGAGCAGAATTATTGCAAGGAATGTAATCGTTACTTTGGCAGTTGGAGCAGGCAGGAAGGAATTGGGGGGGGGGACCCCAGCTACTGCATCAAAAACCAAAAAGGGACACCCTTTATACTGTTTGAAAGTGACATAATCAACTTTGATCTTTGGAAATATGTACAATACTAGCATTATGAAAATCAGTCATTATCATACAATTTTGAGGGTCCAAAAATGGGTGACCACCCTTTCCTATGAAAAATGTTGAGCAGGTTTGGTTGCCATGGCAACCATAAATCTGCAGCATTTTGAAACTTTTTTGGTTCTCTTTGTATTTGATCAAATGCCCCTCAAGTTTGAAGTAAACAATATGTGACCCGCTCTGTCGAAATGAGGCATAAGTCGCACCGGGAGATTTTCCGTGAGAGGCCAAAAACTGAGTAGAAGTTGATTTCGGCCCAATTTTTTTTATTGCAGAAAATGAATCGTCAAAGTCTCATCTATCGTGTGTTTGAGATTCAGCCAAAAATATTATGTCCAAGACCTAATAAATAGCGATTTAAAATATCAATTTCAAAACGAGTGGTCCAGAAATTCGAGCGACTTGTTCGTCTCGCTTTACGAACGCGTCGCTACGGGCAGCCTAAAGGGTTCTGATTGGTCGACGGTTATATGCATATTCATGATTGTTACAATGGTCAGGTGTGCACTCGAGCGAGAGATAAGCTTGGTGTTGATAGTGTTTATGTGCGGAAATAAGAAATGTACTTGTTAATTTACATAAAACTTCATGTGTTGTTTCACAGAGTGTTTTCTGTCGATTGTAAACAAAAATATGTGCTCATTAATTTTGTGTGAGATCGGAAAGTTGTAAATTAGAAAGGTCTTTTTTTCTCTCTCTCTCACCGGCGCTCAATTTCATCGTTAAAAGATTTGCTGTCAACCGCGGAGTTAAACACGCGATACCCAGAACCCACCCCTAAGAGAACTGATATTTAATTAAAATTCACACGGGATATTACTAATCGTATTTATTGTTACACTTATTGACCAATTCCACGACCACGTGGCCTTGTCTTCGTAACTTATTAAAGGAATGATACCTTTTTTTATTATTAATTAAACTGTACCACCGAAAAAAAATTAGATGACTTTTGTTGCATTTGCGAGAGCTAATACAAGCAAAACTGTACAACCATACCTATCATTATCATTGGGAAACAGGTTTGGGACCGTTTCATTTCAGGATTGAAATATGGCGACAAAATAATATGTTTTGGAGTTTGTCACAAATTTATTTCGCCAAAGAAGAAATTTCGACAGAATTAACATAGACTTAAGAGCTTTGCTGGACCTAGACAGTATGATCCAATATTTATAATTATCCGAAGACGCAAATAAACAAAATGGCACTATGTAGTCATAATTATATGGCGTCCAAATGGACCCAAAACTTGTCAGAATACTGTTAAGTGTTAAGAATTCGAAATAAAGTAAAAAAGAAATAGTGAACAAACGTATTCATGATCAAAATAAGCCTTTGCATTTGATTCTTCACGCCGATTTTGCAATTTATGCTCGACCAGTTAGTTTAAATATTTCAGAAATTTTGTGCCTCTATTGTTTTCCTCGTGCTTGATAATTCTTTCTTTTTAACCATCTCCGAAGGAAATAAATAAGTAAAAATACAAGTAAAATCTAACCTCTTTAAAACCCATACATACATTCACGTTAGTCCTTAACATAGATGTATAAACAGCCGTACATTATCGTACCCGTGGATTACGTAATGCCACTTTTGTACTATTAAAGGTACGCTATAGCAGTGCGAGGCGTAACAAGTTGGTTCTATTCATTAATACAATGGTATTCTAACAATAGATTCCTGACCCGCTCCTGACTCTCGAATTCCTTTATATACCAATTATCACATTTTGAAAGTTATCTAAGACCACGTGAGTTCTTTTGTGTCACGTTAGGATTACACGGTATAGAAGCGTCCCACTTGAGATCACAATCATCCCAATATACAAGTATGGCAGAGTATTTTGCATGCATTGCTTGTAAATCGGAACGCATCGGACTAATAAGATAACAATTTGAAGAGGTGTCATTACATGTTGATTCATATCGGATTTGATTTTTTTTCGAAACTTGCTTTTCTATAAGAAAATAATTATCAAATTTGTAGAATGCAATCTCTAAATTAAGTTGCATAAGTAAAACAATTGGTCTAATAAACATACGCGGGTATCAATATAATCTGTGACAATGAACCTGGATGGACAAAATCATAGGATAGAAGGAAGAAGAACTAACGACAAAACGAGGGGAAAACGGCATTGAGATTGAGAGAGAATTTGCGAAGTAAATCGTAACACAATTTGATCACCCGCAATTGCGATGTTAATCGGCTACATAATATTCTGTGATAATTGCTTGTGCTTGTGCCATGGGTGCTATCAATATAGACTATGAATTTTAAATTCTTTGAGCGCAATGGTATAAATGAAATGATAGAATTACAAAATTAAGATAAAAGAGCTGACTCAGTAGACACAGCAGAATTGTTATTATGATTGAAATTCAGGGGCACACCCTTATTAAATCTTTATGTGACAAACAGTCTGTTTCTTTAGTTTAGAGAGGAGCGGAATTTACTTCATGCGCGTGTGTTGCTGGTATGTATTGTGTATGCTATCAAAGACGAGATGTGTCACAGCATGGTCCCTATAACAAACAGGAGACCAAGTTAGTCGTATTTTTTGTTTAAAAAGGTAACTCTGTTTGCTAACTTTACATGTATTTAATAAGTAACGCGTTTGAGTTTGATACTGAATTAAGGATGGCAGCATTGTTAGTTGTAGGTATCTATAAATTTTGGCCCCTCGCTACTGTCTCATGAACAAAGAACGAATTAATCACGCCTCCATGGGTCGCCAAAATGCACGGACATTTCTAAAGAATATGAAGGCATTGCTATTAAAGATCTTAAGGCTTTGGAGGGCCACCCTTCGGCGTTCATTCGTAGTTGTTTTTTTCTAAATAAAATGATCCCGCAGTGAGGTACGTGCTAATGAGGGTGGCGTCTTTCAAAGAAACACACCAGATTATCGTTAATCAGACACTTTATGTGTACAAGTCATCTGTTTGGTAACAAAGAAACGATCCACGTACTTTCTTAGACTGTACGCCCGAGTCGCGAAAAGAAAGTTCCAATGGACATGGAGAAAAACATTCTCAATCGAACAGCTCAGACATTAACATGAAATCAGTGGTAGAAACCTTGTGGACACGATGGTAAACCAAACATTTAACTATGTTATGATTGCTCACCATGTTGTAAACAATAGACATGACACTAAATTAGTTATTTTCATTTTATTGTTTTTGTTGTTTTCGTAGTTATTTTTATACCCGTTTAATCCGTTTTTATACAAGTTAAATTCATTTACCTGGGTGTACAACTGATACGTGTTACATTATTATATCGACGAGTACAACATCATTTTCTAATGGCGTAATTGATCAAATTGCGCCGTTAATTCCAGATTCCAGTGTTTTTTGGCCATCTTCAGCGTAGGAAAGACAGATATCGAAACAAATACCTACATTTTCATTTCATGCTTATCATTACTTGCTCTATGACAAACTTGTTGAGTTTATTTGATTGTATGAATTTCCAATCCCATGCAGTTTTCATGAAAGTGAATACCATCCATGCACACTTGACCTCTCCCTCTCACTCGGGCAAGAACGATGTTCTAGTTCAGTGCACGGTCATTTTATTGACCAACCAGGATCTCCGATGGTTACTAGGGGAGGAGCTTATTAGCATAATCACTGAGCCATATCGAGATCTTCGCATCAACAAGGGAAGTCGAACCGGTCCCGTACCAAAAATGTTTGAAACGCATTTTCTCGAAATTTTCTTCTTGGAAAGTTACACTTTTTGCGGTAATAAATGCTTAATTGCGCTCGCATAAATTATTAAAAAGGGACAAGTTATACATCATTAGAAAGCTTAGGAATTGGGAATTCCATTTCCGTCAAAATCTCAACTTTCATGATTTGCGACTTATGCCTCATTTCGACAGAGCGGGTCACATATGTCAAACAAATTTATATAGAATCACAAACTTGGGATATCTATGTTTCTGTATCATTTTTAGGTAAATCATATTTACATATCTAAAAAAAAATCACGACGATTACATGTGAATAGTGATTAAAAAAACAAAAATGAATTGAGAGTATCCATACAATCATAATCACACACTAAAACATTGATTTTTAGAGGCGATTCTGAATTATTTTTCAATAAATTGTCTGGCGCCCTCTTGTGTTGTATAAGGGCATTTGTGTGGTAAATACCATTTTGTGCCATTTGGACCTTTAAATGTACGAAGTATATACTTTTAGACATTATATATGTTCCTCCTATATAAGATGTGTAATAATTCAAATTGGATGCATTTTTAGTGACAAGTATGATAATTATGACCCTATGAAACTAAGGCCAAATAAAAAAAAACACATGTTTCTCGTCCGGCCCGCCCTCAGATTTTGGGGCCGCCTTGAATTTATTTTTTTATTTTTTATTTTCAACAAACTTAGAAAAAAAAGTTAAAGAAGAAGTCAAAATGCAAAATTCCATTGGGATATCTGATGACAAGATAAACACACTCTTCCACACCAACACAGTTGATGTTTATATGGCCTTGCCTGGGGCAATTGAATTGGCTGTCAAGTCACCAAGGTGCTTGGTCAAGCGTATGTTGCCCATACAGACTGGAGCTCTGGCTTCTCTCTTCTACCTCCATGGTATAGGCTACCTGACCTGATGATGATGAAATTTTTTCTCCTTGTTTTACTTTTTTCTAGACAGTGTATGTGCCAGTAGACGGTATGGCATGGCATGTCAGACTCAGATGACAAATTCTATAGTATACCCTTGCAGTAGGGTCTATTACTTGGATCCTGGGTGTTATGACCCATGTCATCCCCCCTTTCTTTTTGAAGTGTAGAGCCCTTTGTTTCCTTTTTGTCTTTTTTTTTTAAACAGTATTTGTGCTAGTAAAAACATATATGTTCACTTACTACAATATGTTCATTATTTTGATGATTTGTTTGATTTGGAACGTACATGAAAATGCTAAAAACTTCAGACGGCGGCCATCTTGAAAAATAAATAATAAAAAGCCCCTCTTTTTCATTTTTTTCAAAAACTCGGACGAGAAACATATTTTTTTTTTTACTTGGCCTAAGGAGAGGGCTATCTTTTTTAAAAATAATTTTCCATATTTTAATATTTTGACAAATCCTGCCCAATGTGGTAACTATCATGAATTTTATATTGTAGAGTATGGCTTCCTATTCATCTATGTCAAATTTAATTGGCCAACAAATCTATAAAATTATGAAGGGGAACAATACATATGCCCCTTAGGCTTATAAGCATGCCAAAACACCTTGGGGTGGATAGTATTAAAGGACCCCTGCCAGGAAATGAGGGAGGGGCCTAAAAATTTGCACCCTGTCAATTTATAAGCCTATAAAAGCCAAAACAGCAAAAAATTAATTCTGAACGTTATAAAAATCATTGCAGAAAATGCCAAACTGGGATAAAAAAATTCCATGGAACAGTAAAATAATGTGACCCTACAGGGATGATACCTCTTCGTTTTTATGTTGCATCTGGATGGACTATATACTGGCTTCAACAGGCTGCTTTTTGTAGCTGAAAAAGTGCTTTGTGGTGAACAGATTTTGAAATTGAAATTGACTTGTAAAATTCGCACAGTGCATGTACTGTGCTGAACTTTAATTTTGCAAGACAAGCCATTATTATCAAAGTGTAGCAAAAAAGAAAAGAATAAAAAAGACCTAATTAATAACTGAACAAAACTCACTTCATGTAACCCGTGTGCCCCCCTCCCTCCATATCATTCTTGGCATCACTGAAAATACTTTCCTGTTATTAGGATTTTCATAAACTCATTAAGCCTTACTGATACTCGAACGACAAATTGCAAATAGGTATTAATATTCATTTTTGTTTTCATAAAAGGCTGAAATGAGTATTTTGAAAGGTGAAAGTGTGAAATTTATAAATTTTGCAGTGATCCCAGTTTTAATTCCTTGGTCTTAATATGGGCAAATGCTATACTGTTTGAAGGTAACTTTTCTCACCCAAGGAGAGGAACATCACTCAGACCCTTCCAGTTTGTTCTGTTGTACGGTCTCAAACAGTTACTGATCAATATCCTTCAATATTTTCCCACTGCAGCCAATACATCTATTGCTTTCTTAATGGAAGAAACATACACTGTCACAATTGATATTGTAATTTTTCTTATTATAAGAGGGGAACCTCCCTCCAAGACCTTATTTTTATAATTCTCAACAAACTTTGCTCGTACATGTACACATGAAAAAGCTGATGATAATAAATATTTGAACTGAACAGGAAAATTGTATTTAACAAATATCAATTCCCCCCCCCCCCCATCCTGAAAACAGATTAACGCCCTTGCCTAGCTCTAATCATTTGCTCCACTCCCTCCACATGTACCTCTTTGAAGGCAAAGTGGAGTTATACTCCAGAGTAAGGGAGTGAGATGATACACTTAAGCCACATTCAGATAGAAAAAGGTGTAGCTGCGGCGGCTCAGAATGGTCTTGAAATACTCCGGTGGCCCCCTTCAGATAGACCAGAATTCGCGTACTAGCTACGCCTTTTCGCCGTCTTAAACCATTCACACAGCAACCAGAAAGGTGGAGTCGCTACCCATTTTGCGAGACCGGAACAGGAAGTGCATATTATGTACTCGCGATCGTCTTTTGTTTTTCGGTGCGGATGTTGGTAAAATTTGCATGCATCACTGCGCAAGGAGTAGCAGAGCCGGCTTAACTCATTCAGACAGAAGGTGAAGCGTATCAGCTACTCCTTTTCGCCGGCTCTGAAACACCTCCGGAGGTGTTTCAGAGCGGGCTCAGAGCGGGCGTACTTACTACTCCTTTTCGCCGGCTTAAACCATTCAGACAGAAAGTGGAGGAGTAGCAGAGCCGGCTCAGCGCCGGCGAATTTGGGCTATCTGAATGGGGTTTTATACTGCAGACCAAATTTATGATGCCTTTCATACTTGCAAGTACCGTAGCAATGTATTTGCAGTCGTTTCCGTGGTTTAAAAGTGAGTTCGCACCATTATGTGTAGCCAAATTCTGAGGCCGCATATCCTCAATGAGTGGTTCACACAAATTTCCCAATCAGTCTCGTATTGCATTTGTTTGTTTATACTAAGTGATGTCTCACAATGACATTCTCTTGCCAGATGTTAATTCTGACAGTTAAAAGCAAGGTTCACCGTGACATCAAGTTGGTTTTAATAAAAGCAGAACGATGAGAGAAACGTATTGATGAAAGTTTGGCGAAAATCCACCAAAGAATAACAGAGTTATGAGGTTTCAAAGTTGTTCAGGTGTATATGCCTATACACCTGAACAAATTTAAAACACACACACACACACACACACACACACACACACACAAACATGTCAAACTCTGCACTATAACATGTGTTTGAATGCACCCTAGAACATGTTGGTTATGGCTGCTGCCATTTACAAGCTCAGATAAAAATCAGCACATGCATTAAATAGGAGGAAACTCAAGAACACAGTTTATGGGTAAAACTGAAGTAGTTGCCAAATAATTTTCTCTTTTTCCAGGGCTTTATCAACTTTCAGACCTTATCAGAGACACCAGTAGTATGGGGGATATACATGTAGCTCAGATTTTTTGAAAGCTGGAAACATTGTTAAACAATATGTCTTCAAAGCCTTGATTTTCACAAAGGTTTATGAACATTATCACCCAGTTTACCTGTGATTTTATTATCATTTTAAAGCTTTATTATTTTGAAAGAGCAATATAGTTTTCGGATATTTTTTTTTAAAGTGAGCTAGGAAACTCTATAGAGTGTTTTTCTTTTATTTTTTTAATCTTTTTTTTTAGATTCTCAGATTGCCTTTATAGAGTTAAAGCATTGTCATGCAACAACTTAATTTTGGTGACTACAAGTGTACACAAGCATGCATGTAGCAAGTTAGCTGTGTGCAATACAAAATCTTGAGGCAGTGGGTTCATAGTGTACAGTAGGTCCATGGAATAGTCAAGTTCACAGCACATACTGTACATGTAGCTATTGTTTATTGTTGACTTACTACAGAATCACAGATAAGCCTATTGAACTGTTCCCCCTCTCCTATTGTGTGGATTAAGAAGAAATGTACACAAATACACCAGGATTAATAGCTTCCTGAATTCACAGCCATGGTGGTAGAATGAATATCAGAGATGTGGGACAATGTAGTGTATAGCCTGGGCTTGAGAGGTGGCTGTTAATTGGTCTGGAGCATTATTAGCTGGAAGATTTACTATTAAAAATAGTATACTGTACTAGAAAGCAACAGACCTTACTCTGTGTATGTTCTATTTGTGTATCTACTTGAATACTGTTCTGCAGACTGAGTATTTTTACCTGATTTAGGAGCTGTACAGTTAAACCGAAGTTTGTGAGTTATCATTGGAAGTTGTGGATGCATGATTGTACAGTTTAAAGCTGTGGAGCATCAGGTGTGTATTGTGTATTCAAACAAAATTTACCCGAACTCTGTACATCTATCAGTTGTATTTATCTGATTTTTAAATTAAAACCGTAGAGTGATGACAGTATCACTAGTATTAAAGTGAGCTTGTCTTGATCAAAATCTTTCGGGTCCCCCGAGATTTTCGACTATATTATACATTATAGCATCCAATAAGGTGTGAAGGTTATCCAAGTTATACCTCATCAGAAAGAGTAGAGTCTGCTCATGAATTAATTTAAAAAAATGAAAGATATTCAGAGTCTGTTATTGGTGTAATATGACCTTTGGGCATAAAGCTTTCAAGTTAAAAAAAAAATCCCCCAAACTAAATTTGGGCTTTAAGAGTGATATTGTTTAAGAGCAATTCCATATGTGTTGTACAGGATATTTAGAGAACATTTTCCAGTCTATTGGCAAAATGCTTGAGCAATAAAGATTTGTTTTATGGTAAATATAAAGTACTAGTGGGTATCCTAATGAAGTGAATTAGATATATGAAAATGTTGCGTGTAGTACGGGATGCAGAGAAAGTCAAGATTTAGAAAATTTTAGTGTCCAACTCTGTGCGTTGTATGGATAAAAATGACTGAATGTCTACTAAATCAATGAGACAAACACTGAAGACTACTTTAATTGAAAATGTGTTGAACACAAAAATGTGTTAGGCAAATATCTTCAAGAACGCATGGACATATGGGACATCAAAAAGTGTCTGAAACAATTTGATAATTACCTACCTTACATCAATAAAAATACTGCATTTCTCTTAAAGTGGTACTAGGCTAACATTGTGGAGCTTCAATTAAAAAAATTGTCAAACTTTGATATCTGAGCTACATAGTAGTGATCAGATGGACAAATAAACACCCTAGAATACAAAAATTTGGAAAGTTATGCTGCCAATGGCAAGATATGAATGAATAATAAACAACTAATACTCGGGGCGAGTACAAAATAGCCAGATCTACACACAGTAAGTCTATGGGAGTAAATGGGCAGTGATCCGGTCAACTTAGATTTTCACTTTTTTTAAAGCACTAAATCATCATTTTGAAATACATGTACAATTTTTCAGGGCTTCATTATCAGACCTTATCAAAGACACTTGGAGCGTGGATTGATTATGTAGCTCACTTTTTTTAAACTGTGGTAAATGTTAGCCAGTGCTTTAATTTGGAAATATTTTTATTACAAAGCAATGAAACTGACACCTTATATTGTCATAAGAATTGCAAAAATATCTGAAAATATTAAGCATGTTGTACAGGACAAAATTTGTCTTACGGGACATGGGAAATGGTGTGGTTGTCCATGTCCTGTATGACACATTTTATCCTGTTCAACAAACTTGATATTTCATACAAATATTTTGCATAATGTGTTCTGAGCAGTACATACATGTTTGGGTACATCTCTATCTTTAGTACCCCAATTCCTTTACCCTTCCTCTTCCACTTTGAATTGATAACCTAGGCTGGTAGCTACTGGGACTATACTTAGAGTTTGGAGCAGGTTCATAACAATTATAATGAACAACATGGTGTAAGGTTTAAATTTTGTTCAGGTGAAAGGATGAATAAGTTGAAAATTCATAAATTTATGAAATTAATTCAAAATCATAAAACCTTGAAAAAAATACATCTGTTGCAAGGACATGTCCCGTACGACACATATGACACACAATGTGTGGTACGGGACAAAGTTGAAAAAACTGCACAACAAATGATAATTTTTCATAAACTGAAATTTATTCACACTAGTGCCACATGTGGTATTTCATTTGTGGTTCTGATTCTCCCAGAGGGTGCTGTTGAAGACGTAAATTATTGAGTAGAAATGATGTCCCCATTGTTTCTTCATGATTCACACCCATTCAAACCATTAAAATGTAATATAATTCGAGATAGACAATTTATATAATTTGTAATTTGTCCAATAATTTATGGAAATGCCCATATTCAAATATCACTTGCCCACACAGAGATACAACTCATATTTTCCAGAACCTCATAAGTTGGAATT